>WSTZ01000129.1:0-40936 GCA_019632295.1 Tulasnella sp. 418 | reverse complement strand
AGTGTTCGGGTAGAACGTGTCAAATCAAATCACCAACAAATGTCGCGCGGAATTTGGTAATAGGCCAAGATACCTTCTACCAAAAGTCTTTGACCCTCTTGATACTCCAGAACCACCTTTGGTGAGCATTTCAAGGTATGTTTCAACGTCCAATATATACTATTAGAGTCATCTCTGATGAAATATTCTAGAAACATTCTCACATTTCCATTAAAGCCTCCACAGCCATGGAGCAGCAACCGACCCCCGTTGATCAGAGCGTCACCGAGATAGACCGCCACTTCAAACCTGAAGTACCTCAGAAGTTCTCCAAATTAGCCGTCAGCAATATATTGGAGTTGTTCAGGATTGATGGATTAGAAGACAGCACTGGATGGAAGCAGCTGCGAGATGATCTATTGTCGAATAACGACGATATAATCGACGCATATGTCCAAGTCTACACTCAAACGTCAACCAAGAAGGGATATTCTGTCCTATCTTCTGCAATTGCCGATCGAATCCTCCATCTCTTCTCGCAGCGATGCCCGGAATTCCGTCAAAGAGAAGTGCGATTCATTGCCAACCCTTCGCAAGGAGCTCCCTCCGACAATGAATGTGAAGAAATCTCCAGCACTAGATCCATACTCAAGCCACATTGTCTAGCTATCCTTCTGGACGACCATCAGGCGAACCTAGTTGAGGAGATCCAAGGGCCTGTAGCCGAAGAATTGTCAACCGCGTCAACATCAAATGGCACCGTGGAGATGACGCTCAAAGAATTCCAGAATCAAGCTAAAGTAATGAAACGGGCCATATGGAGGGATTGTTTGCTCAGTATAGTGTTCGGGAATGGTTTTTCCGACGCCCAGAAAGCGGAGTACCCTGAAATAGGCTTATCCGAACGCCCCACCTCTCTTACTATTCCGAATACTCTCAAACACGATAGGGATGACGACGACGATGAAGGCTCTGGTCTCAGCAAGCGGACGTGTCACGGTCTCAGGAAAATAACGGCCGGCAGCAATAACCTTCAGATGATGCAACTCCAACTTCCGAAGGCTAGAAACTGGGAGGGATTGACGGAAAATGACGAAGGCGGGCATGATGCCATCCAGACCTCGCGTTATGCTCTCGCAAAACCCTCTTCTGTATCCAACAGGTCGCACGCATTAGGACTATCGCTTGGAGGTTTCAAGACAACTTTGTGGTACTACGGCCCTAGGGGAGCCATATCGCGTATGGAATTCGGTTCTAAACAAGATATCACTCTGATTGCCAACTTCGTTATTGGACTCTCCACGATGTACATCACTCGTCTGGGCTTGAATAGCGTCCTCAAACCTCTGGAATGTTCTGCGCCAAGGTCAAAAGCTGCTCTTCCTTTCGAGAACTTGTCAGGATTCACTTTCACTTGCAATGACAAGATAGTGACATTGGGCCGACACATCAATCGTAGATTCAGTTCACCTGGTCAATGGGCCCAAGTTCATGAAGCGACAATGCAGAACGAGGCGGACCCGATCTTCGTGAAGCTGTCTCGGCAAGCATGCACACGAAGACCTGATTGCGAGACCACCAAGAAAAATTGTGAATATGGGTCTTCTGATCAATATCTCATTATACCAGGCACTTGTAGACGGCAGAGGAGGCTTTCAGGAGGATGTGGTGCTCTTACTCAGGGACCAAGGACCACATCAATGTACAAAGGTCGAGAGCTGCGTGTTATAGACATAGAGTTTCTCCACCCTGTCACAAAGCTCAATGGTCTCATAGGAGCAAAGCATTTTGTGTGGTGTGGATTGCACAGTAAGTTTGTAAGTTATCACCTGAGGATGCACTACTGACATTAGTTAAATAGCCATCCACTACCTTGACAAAGCGGGCATTCACCACAAACATCTCAGTCCAGGGAATATTGCCTATCGAGAGCTACCATGCGGAAGGCATCAGATGCTGATGTTCGACTTTGGCCACACAAGCAAGAATGACAACCAGGAATCATCACAGCATTGTACTTCAACGCTTCCGTTTCTAGCGATCGACCTTCTAGAAAAAACCAGTACCAAATATTCAGCTCGCTTCGAGTTCGAGTCGCTCTTATGGATCTCGGTATGGCTGATTATTTCTTACACGGATGGGAAGAAGAGGTATTGTGTCAAGAATCACCCTTTGTTAGCGTGGTTTGACTGGAAGAGGTCGCTGGGTTCTTACGCCTCATCGAAGGCGCACTTCCTCCTGCGGCCCACCAGGTACTTGGAAAAAGCCATGGACGATTTTGAGCCATTGATTGATTACCTCAAGAATGGCTACTGGAAGCGGTATTTCGAAGATAATTCTCTCAAAAGCGCTGAAAATGAGACGCTTTCTGGATGTGCAACGTTTGCGGCGCTCAAGGATGTTCTCATAAAAGGTAGCTGGTACTCACTGGACAATTGTTCAATTGCCAACTGCAGTTGCCCTGCTCTAGAACCAGAATAGCCCTTAGATCTTGTTAATAACTTGTTAATAGCAGTAAAATATGTATTCATATCATAATTAACCGCTTGCTCAGGCCTTGAACGCGTGTCGATATAGAAATGAGTTGGAAATCAGTAGATTCTTCCAGGAGTTCTATCACGTGATCTTGTTCCTTTGGGACTCAATCTCTATCCACACATGACATTCATAATTTCTGCTCGGTGCTTGCATCTTTGGATCAATTTAACTCACTTCGCAGAGCCATTCCAATCCTTTCTGAGAGTGAGTATGACGAATCGTTCGAGTTGGACTTTAAGACTAAACGAAGCGTCGTCGAAGCTAGACCACAATTGGAACAACCGGATGTGCTATTCATAGCTACTTGACGATGACATTTTTGGTGCACCATCCTGGGGCTGTGCAAGCAGTAATCATCAGCCAATGGGTTTTCATAGCAGTTCTCTCAGCGAGATAAAACCACTGCTCTCTTTTCACCATGCGCAGGTTGCGAAACCTCTTCAGGTCTAATAAAAAGGGGATTAAACATTTCAGTCGCCATGTCACGTAAGGTCACATATCACCACAGCTGTCTCGGAGTCAACTCCAACTTTGCCATGGGAAGGGTGAGAACGTGCTTGCACAGTCACTTCTTTCCAATCTCATCATTTTGATTTCACGGTTAACCGAAGCGACTTACACGGCTTTGGGTTCCTAAAATTCGATTCTATCTTCAAAACTCCAGAAATTGGATTACCTACTCTAGACTGGGTGAGCCCTCTTGGTTTTGGCTGCTCCGATCCTATGTCTTTTCCCCGGACGGAGAGGTGCTGATTCGATGGAGTAAATCAAATCATGGAGACCGTAGGTCATTCTCTAAGTCTCTCTCACTATTCACAAACGCTCATCCGCCTGGACCATGTTTGGGTATTCAATCAGAGTGCGCCGTTGAATCCATAAATGCAAAACCCAGGCCTTTTTGTCGAAGCTAGGGGAAGTTACTATTTTCGGCAGATGTGCTTTCTTCCATATGGGTCAACAACACAACCGTGTATATCCCAGACAGCTTTCAAAAAGTGATCAAGAGGTGGTCACGGGAAGGAACTACATCATTTATAACCCCATTTTCAGCGATTACTTCACATCGGTTTCTTCGCTTTCACATCACTGCAGATGAAAAATGGTGGATTTCAAACGGAGTGACCAATCTTGGAGCTAGTGGTGTTAGCGGACTTCTGCAGATATGCAATGTAGAAAATGGTGAAAGTAAAATGACCTCAGGAATAGCCTGCTGTATAGCTGCGGTCGAAGTCTATGGCAAAAAAAAGGCTCTGACTGCTATAGCAGATGTAGAAGCGGGCAAGGTAAGCTTACTCGCCTAGATTTGGCTGATATACTGATGTGGCATTATTAGCTTGTACTCAAAGTTCAGCAACTTGGTCCAAACGCACTGGGAGATCCATTTATACCAGTCGACGTCTCTGTTGACATGATGAATGGATCACATGCTCCTGATTCAGTCATCGTTCGAAAACTTGCCGATTGCAGCCATTACCATGAGTGACACCGTCATATATTTCTTTGAGCTGCACACCGCTGCATATCTGTACCGCTACACCATTGCGCCAGATATCTACTGGTACGGAACCAATGACGGAAAGAGCTTATATGTATACAAGAAGGACACCCATGATGTCGGTCGGCTCTCAGTTAACACCAAGGACATCATCGAATACGTTCGACAGGTCCTCAAGAACGACGTGTTGGCCAGCGGGATTGCTATCAGAGGCCGTCTTCCTGGAGCCGAGGACGTAATATTCAATGAAATGCACGGAGAATATAGGGATATTGCTCAACTTGAAGAGATGACAACTACCGTCGCCGAGTAGGCGAGTGAATCGTGTCCTTGGAATGCAACAGGACCCATGGAATCAATCACTACACTTCACCCTTTGTTCCCTGATTGTATGTGGTTCTAGTCGGATGGAATCGAGATTATTGCCCTTAGGCGGTGTGGCCCCGCAACTTCGGATTCACATGAGCCCAGAACATTCATCAGTGTCGTCATAAGCCAGGAACAAAGAAGCTCCTTGTGCAGAAGTTCAGAATGACATCTGGCGCTTATATCCAGAGAAGGACTTAATGAACTCAGGGCCGAGACATCAATAGTGATAAACTTCGCATTCAACTGCTCCATTAAGTACGGATGAGCTTTGGATATATAATCTTAAAGTTCAGGGGAGCCAAGGGGTCCATTAGAACGTTTGATGGGATATCTGCGGTGTATGGTTAAGATCGCGCGATCGCACAGTGGGACAGATGGCATTGTTTTTACGGTATATATTACAATAATTTCTCCGGAAACGGGCAAATTGAAGGACTGTTCTGGTTTACCGCACATAGTCAGCTTATATCAAAACGGATGCAGTCCGAGGCCAATTGAGGTATTGAGTTGCTCGATACAATATCAGATGCATGCACGTAGGCTTGAAAGAGTCCGCCCTGGAAGTTGTCACCATAACCGCTCGTGTGCTACTACTACGTGTGTGGAAAATTGAACGGGTTTGCTCAGGGTTTGCTTGGATTGTTGCCGAAGATAAACCCAGACTTCAATGGGAACGAGAGATTACCAGACGCCTGATTGAGACATCAGAGTAGACCTTAGACTGAGCCTCGTATTCACCTCATCATTGTGCCGCACATGCGGCCAGTATAGATCCTAGTGTTGTTCGATAGTACATTGTTTGTTTCTTGAACCCTCAGGTACCGAGGAGAAAGCAAACATCTACCAATGTTTTTTTTTCTAATCAAATCACAACGATTGGCTCGGTTAGCCCACTCTTCTTCACCCCAGCCTTCGAGATGAAGGAAGGCATAATGCAATGCCACTTCTCATGATACATCAATCTTGAAATTATTTCTCCGGCTCCTCATTTGTCTTGGCAGTAGAAGGACTGGTGCTTGAAGAAGAAAGCGAGATTCCATCGTTGTAGGAATCAAGGTGAGATACGCGGCATTTTCAAGACTAAAAGGCTTCTTCGGGATCTATTACGATTATTAAATCTTAACATTTCCTTCAGCTCATAATGAAGAACCAATCCGAAGCGTGCCGTTATCCCGAACTCGGCCCTTTGCTCATGCTGCCTCAATTATTTCTATAAGGAATTACCCCATATAGAACCGCTCACCCGCCTTACCGACGATTTCGACAAAGAATTTCACCATTTATCTTGTCGTCGCTACGGATCCTCGGCCTCGTGACCCCCCGTGAATATGCCGACCATCAAACCGAAGACCTCCCGTCGGTATTCTACCTCTCAGCTTGAGCGCAGCCCCCCACCAAAGCCAGTCACACAACCCATGCACTCCTACGACGAGCATGATTCCAAGTAATTATTGCGATATTTTCTTTCGAGTTTGACCCCACTCCCCCGCCTTGGCGACTACGCAAGCATAGAAAATGGGCGCATAAAAACCCGCAACGATTCTCCTCTTTTTCAGTCTCCCCTAAAGAGCCGATTCCACCCCTCACTTCTCAGAGTACGCACTCTTTTACCGCCCTTGTATCTTTGGGTCCCGTGACATCATGAAACGAGCAATCGCCTTCACTGCCGCAATGGCTTCCCTTCTGGCTCCGTTTGCCGCTGCTTCTCCACTCGTCACCCGTGCTGCGGCGGATTCGAACCCATATGCTGGCTATGAGATGTGAGTTCGATTTCCCAGGTGGAGGATCTTGACTTACCTCGTATCTTCATCTTCTCAGGTATGTGAGCCCTTACTACAAGGCTGAAATTGACCTTGCAATCGCCGATCTCAACGCTCGAGGGGAAACCGCGTTGGCTGCTAAAGCTGCTGCAGTCGCCCAAGGTTCGTCTTTCGTCATGACTAGACTTGGTTGTGGTCCTTACGAGTCCCCTCACAGTACCGACCTTCATCTGGATTGCCTCTCGTTCGGCCGTTCCCAGCATCTCCAGTATGTTGATTCCTACAATTGTTAAATGGGATTACTCATGATTAACAATATCCCATAGCTTATCTCAAAGATGCTTACGAAATCCAGAAGAGAACTGGCAAAAAACAAGTTGTTTCATTCGTGGTGTACAACCTCCCGGACCGTGATTGCTCTGCAAAGGCTTCGGATGGAGAACTCAAGCTCAGCGATTCGGGAGAATCCAGATACGAAGCATTCATTAAAGATGTGGCAGCCAATATCGCCAGATACCCTCAAGTTCAGGTTGTCATCCAATTGGAGACTGATGCTATTGGAAACTGTGAGTACTTACCTATCTGATAAAGAGCAAAATACTGAGAAATTGGGCTGATAGTGGTCACCAACTTGGCGGTACCAAAATGTGGTAATGCTGCTCCTGCACACAAGAGATTATTGGCACTCGGTGTAGCATTGCTGCAAGCTCCCAACGTCGCCATCTATCTGGATGGTGCTCATGCCGGATGGCTTGGTTGGCCAGATGTAAGTTGATCTCTATCCACGTTGACTATCTTTCTCAACATGAAACTTTCAGAACCTCGGCCCAACGGCTGATATCCTCGCAGAGATTCTCACAAATGCCAAGGCTATCAACCCCAATGCCAAAGTCAGAGGTGTTGCCACTAATGTATCCAATTACAATGGCTTGGGCAATCAGCCTCAAATGGGCCGTGATGAGCTTGTGTATCACAAGAACTTGGCTCCGCTTTTGGAAGCGAAAGCGTTCCCCGCTCATTTCATCGTTGACCAAGGACGAAGTGGAAATCAAGACGCCCCTAGGGACGGTGGCGATTGGTGCAACTTCTCTGTGAGTGACCTGCCAGCATGAGTGCCCAACCTGGACTTACACGAGGTTTTCAGCTTGCTGGATTTGGACCACGACCTACCACTGCCACACCTGATCCCTTGGTCGATGCTATTGTTTGGGTCAAGCCAGGAGGAGAGTCTGATGGTACTTCTGATACAACTGCCGTTCGCTACGATCAGGCTTGCGGAAGTGCAACTTCTGCAAAACCTGCTCCTGAAGCTGTATGTCTTTTCCGCGTCTCAGGCAATCCGAACCCCGTACTGATAGCATACCACCATTACAGGGCAATTGGTTCCAGGCATACTTCGAACAATTGATTAACCAAGCTAACCCACCTTTCTGAAAAAGTGGGGTGCCTCCGATTCAATCCGTGCTCTAGCCTCGGATTTCGATTATTGCTTTTGAGTTCGTCATCCTTGTTCTACTACGTCACCCCTCGCATTCTTTTCACTTCCTGAACCCACCCTGTCCTGAATTCAGATTAGAGTGTACCTAGCCCTGCATCAAAAAAATGACGCAAACTGTCGTTCCTGGCATTCTATGCGATTGAATCCTGCCGCGAGTCTTGATATGAGAAAATTTTACCGTTGCCATGGTTTAGGATGAAAACATATCCAACCTTTATCTTGGGTTGTCCCTGAATCGATCCATCTTCCCTGGATGCCCGATACTATCTCAGATTGGATTTCTCGAGCTAATGAATGCACTACTTCGCCCAACGTGGTCGTTAGCTAGGTGAGTCCACGCGATACACCCACGTTGTGAACTCCGACTCGGCCGATGTTTTGCTAATTAGGCGAAACATTACGTGAAATATCCCGCCCGCTCTGACCGAACGAACTAGGCCGGCCTATTCGCGTAAGCGTAGAGGATGAATCTACAATTAGAAATAGGACAAAGGCTGAAAATGTTTCCGGTCATCGTATCATTGCGGAGAGCATAACTCCCCACACTACGCTCCGAGAGTCCACGACGTTCACCTGGAAAGATGTTCTTCTCCAAGCTATATGGTCCGGCAGTAAATTCTTCCAAGCATGGAGAAGAATCGCTACTTCTAATTGGTGATCCAGTATTGCGTACACAATACATTGGCTATCTTCCATCCTGTTTCATCGGCAAACCACCTATGTGCATCATTATTTATGCCTATTGATTCCCCTGACTTGATATTGCTCATTGTTTCATACATCGATCTACAAGCTTATCACAATAGAATTGGTTTTGTGGATCTCGTACCCTATTTTCATGTGGCAAAAGACTTGGTCGTGTAAGGAAGTCAACTAATCTCTTCAGGTGGACCTCCCATGCCAAAGATAGCTTAATCCTCTGCGAATTCTTCTCCCAACATTTGCTCCTCAGCAGTTCTAAGTGTACTCTCCACCTTTCCCGATAATACGGAGTACATCGGAATCTACCTCTCATAAGGTAACCCTCATACCCATGCAATTTTGCCACTTCTCATGAGGCATTTTGCACACCTAAACACATTTTTCACCCCCACAAGCTTGAGACAGAGCCCGTCATTCTTCCGGATGGAAGGGGAGGAAGGAGAGGATCTCAGCAGCCCTCCTTCCTTAACGATGTTCAGCCAGACTCCTTTACCTACTGGCTCAAGCCGACAATCATTACTTGTTTAGAAATTTTAGCAGATGGAGAATACAATTAAGTGCCGGATAAAATTGGTCGGTTCATCGTAGGTGTCTGCATAGAGATTGGGCTGAGTGAGAGGCTAGTGCAGCTGGTTGCTGAGGAGTTGTGAAGTCTGAATCAAGTTTGAAAAGGATCCTATTCCCCGGATGCCCTACAGCCAAGCCTACTAGTACAAGTACTGACACATTTATTGTACCGTTAATATGCAAACCAGATTTGATCTAATCTTCATCCAAGCAAGGCTAAAATATTATCATTTGAGCTCAGGAGAACCGCAATAGATTTGATCTGCTAATGGTCAAAAGGAGCTTATCTAGCCCATATCGAATCGGGGAACTGGTGCGCGAGGCAATTTTCCGTCGAAAGCTGACCGCGAGAAGATGTGATCATGGGAAAACTAGTGGCGGACAATACTAATTAGACCCGTGAAACCACTTCTTGTGCTTGCTGATGAGTACAACAAGTGACGTCCTCTTGATCAATGCTGATTTGACAGTGCGTTGCCTCTTTTTAAATTAATTCTCCTAAAGAGGTCGCTGTTCTGTCTTCCAAATGATCTATGACTAGACCTCATACTACACCGCCCCAGCTTCTCTCATATTTGTGATAGTTCCAGGAACTTTGCATTCAATGAAAACCACGTATGCTATCATCCTCACAGTCACAAAAACCATACGGACTGAGGGACAACGCAGATTTCTGTCTTGTCGGTTCGTCAACTGAGCCTTCACTGGACCTCTGTCAACACAGATATGCATGACTAACGCGACGCCAATTCGCATTTCCATTTATTACTGGCCTGTTAAACATAATTCTCGATATGTGACTTGGCTCGAGCGCCCGCAAAGCCTCATTTTTCTGCTCAGGCAAGTATAGAGACTTCCTTTGTCAAAAAGCTAGATGTGTTCATGTATGGAAAAAAGCCCGCAGAACCTGATGAAGATCGTAGCAACAAGTCTGCACGGTCAGAAAATAAGCCTGGCTTACTTCTTATGTCCTGTGGTGTGTTTACAGTTCCAGTTTCTGACCGCTACTCTCTTACGAAACTTCACCTTGTGTCACTAAAGTCCAAATCACCGTCATCTCCCTCTCAAGTCAAGTTTTTAAAAAAGGCTAGTATGTCCCCGATCATGCCACCAATGGCTAGCGGCTTCCGAATCCACACCTTCCCGGTCGAAACTTGTACATGGCCAGGATTTTGCAAAGGCGACCTCTCCATCATTCCACCAGATTGCGCTATTCACTCAACATATCAGACAGCTTTGGTCAACAAGAATCTGCTGTCCAGCGGGTTCAAATATGACGTAAATGCTAGCACCCTTTCATTTGGCGAATTGGCCGTTTTCTTCAGAACGCCGCTGGGCGTCGAACTAAAAGCAGGTTGTGGGGCGCCGATGGCGTCGGGGATTGATGCTCACTTACCCTTACGGCGAGAGGCCAGCCCGACAATAAAAGGATAGCAGAAAAGCCAGAATGTCCATCATTCCTTCACTCATTCCTCTGTCTATTGCTGGCACATCCCAGTCCCCTCGTTCCTTTCGTCTATATTGTGGTGCCTGGTTTCCGTGATGAGACTTCTTGGGCGTGGATTACATATCGCACTTCTGGCCCGGTGTATTGCGGCCGCCACAAAGGCCTTTTCTTTGGATATAACTGCTGGAACATCGGCTCCTGATGGTGGGTTTAACCGATGATAGTCTGCTGCGCCCTTGATGAAATGTTATGAATAGGTGTAACCCGCGAGGTTTTTCTCATTAACGGAAAAACCCCTGGTGACCCTCTTATAGCAACCGAAGTGAGTTTTCTAGGTCACCTAAACGTTCCATTAATTGAGAACATTCTTTTGCACAAAGGGTGATGATATCGAGGTTACGGTGATTAATCACGTCAGCGAGGAGGCAACCATTCACGTGAGCAGACCGAAGGCACAGAGACATTTTGCCCAACTAACTCGCCGATTGATCAGTTCCATGGCATCGAAATGAAAGGGACCCCATGGTCTGATGGCGTTCCTGGCGTCACCATGAGAATGATCCCCCCTGGAGGAACCTTTATACACAGATTCAGGGCAACTCAACACGGTCTTTATTGGTATTTAGAATTTATCCATCTTGTTATCAGAATGAGTGTAGTGACTATTAACTGCAGGTACCATGCTCACTCCCGGGCCCTTTACGGTGATGGAATTCGGGGATACTTTCTCATCCATCCTTCGGAGAAATCACTCACGGAAACTGCTTTTGCTGCTCTTGAAAATGGCATACCAGATATCCAAGCATTGAAAACCGCACATATGAATCCAAAAGTGCTGGCTGCACATGACTGGTTTGTTTTTAGTGATGTTAGGGTGGCGTATATGCTGATTTATTGACTGTCAGGGTTCATTGGAAATCTGAATACGAGCTATCCGAATGGAAAAGAACCCGGATTGAGTTTTTATGTGTTGACTCTATCTTGATTAACGGCAAAGGCCGAGTAATCTGTCCTACCGATCAAACTTTGGCACCGTATCTTAATAATGTACGCCCCGAACTCACTGTGAAGGGGTAAGTGCAACGCACAATACTTTTCGTTGTACCCAGTATTCTGACGATGAACAACGGTTATTAGATGCACCCTTCCCACTAACAAGAATATCCAACCCTTTGAGGACTCGTGAGCAATCGTAATTTGTTCGTTGATGCATATTAATCTAATGTCTCTTGCATAGGAAACCGGAACTGGTAGACCCAAAGATCTTCTATCAATGCGAAAACACAACAACACCCCTAGAGGTCATCGAAGTCAACAGGGATGAAAAATGGGCTTCCGTCGGTCTGCTCAATATTGGAGCTCTTTGGGATCTCAAGTGTTAGTATAATGAGGCAACGATTTTGAACTGAGTTTGGCTGACGATTGGTACCATGATCAGTTTCTATTGACGATCACCCATTTTATATCTATGCCGCAGATGGTAACTTCCACATGCCTCAGAAAGTTGATGTGAGTTTCATGGGTTCAACATATATTACGAAGTGCTCATGTTTTGGCACTGTCATACAGGCAGTAGTTGTTCCACCTGGAGAACGCTATACGGCTATGATCAGGCTCGACAAACCGGATGGTGACTATGCAATCCGCGTTGCAGTACAGGCGACTCCTCAAGTGATATCGGGATATGGAGTGCTAACGTATAACAAAGGCACGAACACTGGAGAAGAGATTCCGGCGGCCAATAATCCATCTATAGGATATGGTGGAGAACTTCTCCCTGGGAAAACTCAGCTAGATCCCATAACCCTCAAGTCATTCGAAAGACCTCCACAGTCTGCCAACGTCACCCTCATTCTTAACTTGAAGCGTACTTCGAGTATAGAATGGGCTCTTAACCATGATCCTTTTTCCGGTAAGAATCAACTTTATTTACGTCTGCAACGTAGGTTACTGATGAAATTGCTCGAATTTAGCATTTATGGAAGAATCAGAGCCGTTCTTGTTTTATCCCGATAAGATGAAGACTATTGATCAAGATTTGGTGCCTGTACGAACTTTATCTCTTTGAACTGCTCAGTCAGTACTAATGCATGACCTAGTCATACCCAGTGGGATCCGTTGTGGATGTTGTTCTCGTCTCCAACATGAGAAATCCCCAGGTTTGTCCTTTATAATAGGGGTATTTACAACGTTACTAACGTTGGATAACAGCACCCGATTCACAAGCATGGATCACACGCTTGGGTGATTGGTCAGGGCAAAGGCAACTTTACCTGGTCATCAGTGGCCGAGGCTCAAAGAGAACGACCGGAGTTGTTCAACCTTGTTAACCCTCCATGTAGGCCCCTTTTCGTCTACACACACTGCATTATACTCATTTCCTTGCGTGAAAGATCGTGATGGATTCTTGACTCTCAGTGCCTTCTCTGAACCAGCTTTTCTTGTGATACGTTACCTGGTCACAGAGCCAAGTGAGTGTGTGTGCAGTGACCTTGAAGTGGATCTAACCCCTATCTCCCAGGTGCCACGTTCATGCACTGTCATATCAATATCCATTCTTATGGTAATGTTCTGTCTACCTGACCCTTACCCAAGTCTGATACAAGCTCTCCTGTTAGGTGGAATGGCTGTGGTCTTGATGGTAAGGAGTTTTGTCCGTACCACGATCAGATTGCTCATTCTCCAAACTTTTCTAGGAGGATCCAGAGGGAATACGCGGCCTCCAAATCCCCGAATACTACGTGAAGTGGAACGCAGAGGCGCATGACCAGGAACAGGCTCGCAAACGGAAGGGTGTGGCACGAAGGAGTCCCACTTTGACACCTCGTCTCAATAGGGTTCTTGCTTGGTGAAAGAAGTGCTACGTTAGTCAACACGGATAACTCCATTGACAACACCGGGATTTGTTCCCGTAATTCTTTATTATTCAGATTTTTTCATGTCATTTTTAGCACATGGAGCTCTCCTACTATTACTTAGACGCCCGAATAATACGGACTTCTCTCACCATGCAATCTCACTCAGTTCGTTTTTCCGACAATATTTCCATGCTAGTATGGGATTCTGAATTCGTGGGATTAGCTCCTCGTGCGTTGGTCGAATCAGGAACACCCCTGTTGAGAACTTTGAAACGCCACGGCGCCTGCGCATCCCAATTTGGATTTCAACCAATCACCACGGGTTCCTTGAAGCGACCACCCTTTCCCTTTCCCTCCGTGAGTAACCTGATCGAAAATTAACTCTCAGTGTGGCGCTGAGCTTCTTATCGTTCCTTGAAATGCCCTAGTGCCATGTTCTAACCGCGTGAAATCACAGGCCCTTGTCGGGGAACTCAGGTTCTGCCCTGTTCTGAAACCTCTGATCCGAGGCCAAGCGGTCGTCAATCATAATGTTGATGAAAATCAAAGAAAATTCATGTCTCGAATTACTTGAGCAAACCGCTATGTGATCGGACACTGCGAGCGTCTCCACGATTCCCGTCTTGGACAACTTGGCCATCAAATCTTGGCACAACGTTTCTCATCTCTCAAGAGTTGTAAGTCGATCACAAATGTATTCAATTCATCTTACGGAACGCTTGGATTTCCCAAAGAATGCCTCTCAGTTCCCTCACGTCGTCGTTCTCACCCACGGACGACGGTGGCATCGCGACGCAATCCCCGCCCGAAGTCCCGTTCATGGCCACTTCGTCATCAGTGCTATTCTAGGGACAGTACGGCAAACTGGTACGCTACCAAAAAGTGTGCTCCTCACACGAATCGGTACCGGTTTCTCAGTTAGCAACTTGGTAAGTGGCCAGAACCCCCAATTCAAATCAAGCGGGATCGCCGCTCTCGTGTGTCGGTCTTGGTGCGACGAGGACTCAATGGCTAGCGGTGACATAGCTTTATCATTGACTCTCTCAGCCTATAAAGGTGAGGCGCCATGCAGCCCAGTTCCAGCATCCTCTCATCCCTCATCTTCTTCTCTAATACTCTCTCTAGTTCCACTCTTAATCTCTCAGTAATATCTAATTCTTCATCCTTTACAAGATGAAGAACTTAATCACAGCAGCAACCTTAATCGGCTTGTCTGGCCAGTTGGCCTCAGCAGCTCTTCAAAAGTTCACCCTTACAATGACCAAGGGCACTGCAGCTCCTGATGGTGTCACTCGAGACGTTTATCTGGTAATGCATTCATCTGCATTCGTTGCAACTTATAATATTCACGCATTGGTCTGCTAGGTTAATGGAATCACACCAGGACCACCCATCATCGTCACTGAAGGTGATGACCTCGAAGTCACTATCGTCAACAACATTGATGTGGCCACTACTATGCATGTGGGTACTTTTACAGATTCCCGCGCTACTTCATCAGCTTATCATTCGCTCTCAGTTCCACGGTATTGAGCAGAAGGGTTCTAACTGGGCTGATGGTGTGCCCGGCATCACTCAGAGGTAGGTCAGAATCCCACCAGCTATGAGCATTCGTCTTACAATCCCGCACAGGATGATTGAACCAGGAATGACCTTCGTGGCGACGTTCAAAGCCACTGAGCATGGTCACTACTGGTACCACGCTCACTCTCGTGCCCTATATGGTGACGGTATACGAGGAACATTCTTTGTCAAGCCCAATGAGGCCAGCTTGGCCGCCTCTCCTTTCTCGGTTATCTCCAATAACGCTGATGATATTACCAAGATGAAGAACGCTCACTTGAACTCTAAATTCGTGTCGGCTTATGATTGGTAAGTGACATCTTCGCCCACCAAGAACCTCAATCAATGATCTCCTCCGTTCTATAGGACTCACTGGGACTCTGAATACGGTCTTAGAGAATGGGAGCGGACCAAGACCGAGTTGATCTGCGTTGATTCCATTGTTATCAATGGCAAAGGACGAGTTATCTGCCCATCTCCACAAACCCTCAAGCCATACATCAATGAAGTTCTTCCCGAGCTGTCTCCCAAGGGGTGAGTAGGGCACATTTCTACTGCATTAACTTCACCTGACCACGATTGCACCCGATTAGTTGCGCGTATCCAAACAACACCGTCGTTCAACCATTCGAGGATGCTATGCCCGAGCTTGTTGATCCAAAGGTCTTCTTCCAGTGCCAAAACACCACTACTCCTATTGAAGTGTTCGAAGTGAAGAAGACTGATGGATGGCTCTCACTTGGTCTTGTCAATCAGGGTGCTTTCTGGGATCTTACTTGTGAGTCTCTTTGCTCCGCTACACTCTGAATTTCATCCCTAATTGATCCGTACACGCAGACTCTATCGATTCTCACAAGCTCTGGGTCTATGCTGCGGATGGTGCCTGGCACAAGCCCCAGCAAGTCGATGCTCTTACTATGCCCCCAGGTGAACGCATGCACGTCATGGTCAAATTGGATCAGCCAGAAGGCGACTACGCTATCCGCATTGCCACCCGTGTTACTCCACAAGTCATCTCTGGTTACGCTGTTCTGAGCTACAACAAGACGGATAAGACTGGAACTGTCATCCCCGACGCCAAGAACCCCGTTATCAATTACGGATCTGACCTTATCGCCGGAAAGAAGGAACTCGACCCAATTACCCTCACCGCTTGGCCCGATAGCGTCGTTCCCCCCAAGACAGCTAACTTCACTGCAATTCTGTAAGTTGATTCAAACCAAACATTGGAGTATCCCTGACGCAGTTACGTCCTTTCAGCCACTTGAAGCGTGTCACCTCTCTTGAATGGGCTCTCAACCACAACCCATTCGCAGCTTTCTTGGAAGAGGAGGAGCCAATCATGTTCAAGCCTGAAGAGGCAGCCAACTTAGATCCCGAGCTCACAAGGGTAAGTTAATCTGCGACGCTTACATAAGCTAATTTACTCATCCATGGAAACCGCACAGACCTACCCCGTTGGAAGTGTTGTCGATGTTGTGCTCGTTTCTGATTTGGGTAACCCAATGGTAAGCTTATTACGCCTGAAAAGGGTGTGGACAGGCATTAACTTTACCTATCTCCTTAGCACCCTATCCACAAGCACGGTAACAAGGCTTTCGTCATCGGCCAAGGAAAGGGCGAATGGACCTGGAATACCGTTGCTGAAGCCGCTGCTGCACAACCTCAAAATTTCATGCTTGACCATGCCTCACGTACGTGATCCTTCCTGAGCGCCATTCCGCTCTCTATTTTGACACAATAATATCAATACAGTTCGTGACGGTTTCCATACTCTTGATGCCGTCTTCGAACCTGCTTGGGTGGTTGTCCGCTTCCCCGTCCATGAGCCAGGAGCCATCTTCATGCACTGCCACATTAACATTCACAGCTACGGAGGAATGGCTGTTGCTCTCTTGGTAAGTGAATTCCATGTGTCGTAGCGTTTCATTCTTCTAAAGCTGGTCTTTGTTTAACAGGAAGGACCCGAGATGTTCCCAAGCGTCCCAATGCCAGAATACTATGTCAAATGGAACGATGAAGCCAGAGCTGCCGCCGAGGCTCACAAGAAGAAGAGAATGGCTGGCAGGAGTCCATCGCTCGCTGCGCGCATGCACAGGGCCGCCAGTCACCATCACCACCACATTGGACACGCTGCTCACTAAAAGGATTATTAGCAGTCGCCAAAACAATAACAAATGGACATACCTATTATCCCTCCTTTATTTCTCTAATGTTGGGAGTTTATTTCTCCACGAACAATCTTTACTTTAGGCACACCGTTTAGGTCTTACTAGTATGAGTTGAATTAAATAAAAGCTCGACTTGAAATTGGCATATTTTGACCTGTGGTTGAGTGTGGATCCTGGCTGAATTATACAATTCGGACTAAGCAACCTGAGTGAACGGGCAAAGCAGATAGCACTGCCATGCAAAGCATATTCGTTTGAGTTACAAAGCGAGCAATGGATTCAAAGGCTAATGGACAACGAGAACAATTCAAAAGATTAAAATAAGTGAAGAAAAGTCATATGTTCACGAGAGCGGATAAGACGGACACAAATAGATCTTAAGCTCTACTCGACAACCGATAGTTGTCGACGTCAACCGCTCCCACTCCCACCCTCCGCTGGCAACTCCTGGTCTAACCAACTCTCCTCCACCGTTGCTTTGACGCGCCGTACATATTCTTTCATGTTCTCCCGATAGAGTTGTGCTGCTTCGGCATTTGCGGGGCTACAGATACAGTTGGCCGCGCGCAACAAGGATTAGGATAAAAGTTTAGTTTTTTCGTGAGTACCCCACCGATCACACCGAGTGAATAATTGAAGCTTTACCTGTTAGGGTTAGGGTCGTGCAACAAACTTTGAATGCTTGTTAGGATTGCAGCTACGTCGTATGTGGGACTCCAGCGGTTTTGCAGGATATCAAGACATAGTTCTCCATTAGCATATACGTTCGGATGGAACATCTTGGATATGAATTTGACAGTTGGAGGCTTGTTTGGATATGTCTCGTCAAATGTTAAGCAAAGTTTGAATGTGCCATCCTCGAAAGGAGTATCAGCTGGGTTTAAGGGAGTATCAGCTTAGTGCCGCAGTATATTAGGCTTGGGATGATACTCACCGGGTCCAAAGATAACAGCATTCCATAGCATGATATTGTCAGGGCATGGGGCCCCCGAGATACCACCAGGCGGATCTGAAGACAATCGCTTGAAATCACGGATAAGACGTCGTCGGCAGGCTGTGGACTATAATCGATACTGAATTAGATAACGTCATCAGATCGCCGTGTGTAATATAACCTACCATGAAGATGTAACGATGTTGAGTGAGTGGGTGGTGATTGATGAAGGTGGTGGGTTGTTGACAAAACTTTGAAAGCTGACCAACCGTGCCAAACACGGACAACGGAGCGGAGACGAAGACCAAAAAAGATCCCACGTGACACACAATAGACCGGGAGATGCAACTGATAATTTCTTTCGGAAAAATACGACTATTAACTATAGTTATTTATCGTTGTACGTTAGGGATTCAGGAGAAACGAGAACGAAGAGTAAGTCTATAAGCAAAGCAAAGCGGTGGTATCTCGTGGATTTAGAGGTGAAACGCGGGGGTTTGAACGAAATTCTACGCGGATCCGCTATTCCTTTATCGACCAAACTGTATGATATCGAAGGAAGGCCTTAGAGTCTGGGTTCCGGATATCCCTAAGGTGGGCTTCTACGAGTTGATCGACCTGTTGAGACGAAAGTCCAGAATGTCGGAGAACAGGCTTCATAGACGCAGCGAGTCTTTCCATGTTCTGGAGCGTCAATCTCCCAACTTCCCTAAGGCGAGACTGAGTCGGTGGTAACCAGGCTCCTCCAATAGGGTACATATGAACCTGATGTGCGACTGGTCCGAACCCTCCAACCGCTTCGAGCCATTGATCAATTTCATGGGCACCATTGGTTCGAATTCCTTGGGCCTCGAGGGCTCGTCTGAAATGACCTAGAAGCGCGTTCGATCCTGGAGTGTTGACCGAAATGCGACCATCGGCATTGAGGATCGTCATCTCGATTTCACCGAACATGAACAAGCCTCCATGACGGAGTGCACGCTTAATCTCGACGAGGAGGTTGGGAAGATCGCGGATCTTTTTTGGGAGCGTGAAAATATTTTCGGATTATCAATTAGCCAAGTTGGGCCAGGGAAGGCTATTCAACAACTTTAAGCACTAACCTGAGTAAGGGTGTGTCTTGCATGAACCACGTCATAATGCCCATCAGGACTGTGGAATAATAATAATCAGAAATTGGTCAAACCCAATAAGGTTAGCGGAACCTACCAACTGAACCCGTCTCTAGGGAAGTTGTAGATCTCGAATTGAAGATTATCTTTAGGATAATGCATAACGCTGGGCGCAATGTCAACCCCGACAAATTTGACATTTGGGTACTCTACTGAAAGGTCTTGTACCCTTGGAAACAGTGCATCAACTTCTGAAACGGTACAATACAAGATAAGCTTACTTACCAAACTCCGGGAGTGCTGTATACGTCAAGTACCCTGCGACGTCTACGATCAGTGGGACTACTTGGGGTGATGATTTGGTGCATTGGACCGAAGTGGTTGCTGCCAAGCAAGATTTTGAGAGCTAGATGCTGGCTGCGGAGCCGGTTCGATTCGTCTGCATCAACCGGCAATGACGTCGGATGATCCGCGCCAACAGGGAATCGTCGACCCCCTTCTTCACGGAAGTAAGCTATGCAACACGGCACGTATGACGTTGATGACAAGGTATTAGGCGGTGTGAAGAGTTAACTCACCATCAGCTTCACTTGAATGGATGGTGGTGAGTGAGTATTCTGTCAGGTTGGGTGAGGGAGTCCTCTGAGGAGTGCCGGGTGGTGACAAGAAGTGAGCCATGGAACAGGAGATTGAGAAAGAGGGCGTGTTGTTGTGATGTCTGAGACCTGATCATCTCTGTGGGTTTTATGCTCGAAGTGAATGGAGCGTAATGAAGGCTATATTCAATAAGGGTGGTAGAGATTAGATACGATATTATATTGAGGAACAGGGAAACTGGTTCAAGTCCTGAAACCGTGTTGTTGGGGACTCACATATTTTCGCGGGGTGGGGAAGACAGTGCATGGCCAAATCGGGGGTGCTGACACACCCACGAGTTTGTTCGCCGTTTCTACTTTTGAATCACATTGCCATTATGTTGTCACGTTCAGTTTCCGTCCATTTTTTCAACTCCCTCTCTCCTCTCCCTTCAGACACTGATCTACCATCCTGCAATAGGTCTCTCATGTGTAGCATTTGCTATGACGTGTTCGTCTGGCGCGTTCTTGCATCGTCTGTGGGGCAAATCGCCTGGCCCAATTATTTTTCCACATTTTTTGGCCGAATATTCCGCAATTAAGAACCAGGCATCGTACTATTCAATATGAACCCGATGTGACTTCGATGAAGCTCTTTTGTCTTACTTCATGTACGACCTATCGGAGAGCTCGGCAGAGAGGCCGCTGTTTTTGTCCCTGGTTGTCATCGTTGACAACAGTTTCGCCGCAACAAGGTAACCTACATCCTGCTGACGCAATGATCGACATCTGATTCATTGAGCTTATGGGTAAAATCGGGTCTCAGAGGGGAGGTGTACTTCTGTTGACAAGGTTCTCCTGCCGACCGTACCATTTGGCCGAAGACCGGTGGCACCGAGTTCGTGATGGTTGTAAAAATCTCCCATTGTGCACTTTTACGCTCTTTCTTTGGATGGTAATCAACCGTAGCCACGTTCTCGAGGCCACTGACTACCAAATTATCTTCAGAAACTATGGTTGTTGTGGGGAAAGGTCACGTTCGCCACGCTAACGAATCTCACTGCTAATGATATAGGCATGATTTGTTGGTCCTCTCACCCTGCCCGTCAATCTGGTTATGGAGATTAGTGGTTTAGATGCCTATTCTGTCCCCTAATATTGGGTCGTTGCATCTCCTGTTATTGTCTCGATCGATATTGCCGTGGAGCTGCTCCCACTCTCTGGTCTTCCTAATGCTTAGCCAAATAAGGCGGCGGTGGCCCATGGGGATATGAGGAGCCCAAAGATGGTCTCGAATCAACAGTCGTAAAGCCAAGATTTCTGCCTATATGAAATAGGCTTCGTTTATGGAGTATTTGGAAGCTGCAGCAAGTTCGGCTGTGATAATGAGCTACAATGTCTTATTGAATATTTGCCACACAGGTACGGATCATATCATATCCCAGTAATCTGAGTTCTTTTTTACTCAGCTCCACTTAATTCGGGTACCCTGGTATAACGGAAGGCCGGTGAGCACATTGCCTGATTGGGATGCAAGGGGGCGGGGTCTCGCTCTCCAGCATCCCACCTCAGCATTTGTGTCTCTGGCTTATTCCTGTACTAACGCGTTTTGCGGAGTAACTATTTATGGCCTCACATTTATTTACGGTAGTCACCGACAATCCTGCAGGAAATCCTTGAACCCAAACTGACTGGTTCAACTCGTATTGGTTACCCCTTTCCCGATCTCCGCCACTATTCATCAAAATCGATCTCGTCATCGTTGCAGCTATGTTGACATGTACCTGGGACAGACTGGACTTGTGAGGACATATCATTTGTTATTCCCACTGTAATCCTTTGCTCACTACACACTTATCCACTGCACTGCTCTCGACTGCCTAGTAGCTTCACCCGTTGGGCAAGAACAGAAGCAGTGGTGCGGAGTTCATCCGAATCAGCTCCTTCCACATAACACAAACTTCGGAAGATACAAGGCGGTTTTACAGATTTTCACGAAGTTTCATCTAGGTAAGTTGCAATGTTTTGGATGGACATTCGATCCAACATGTTTTTCACCAGATCATGCATATCCGTGAACTGCGCCTTATCTCCCTTTGTGGGTACGAGCGCATTCACACTACATGTCGGCCAATTATGCTGATCCGGGCATTTCATACCCCGATTTTTTATCCATTTTCTACGTAAAAAGAAAATGATTGGCATCTCCTCGTGACAGAGCGGTGCAAGGGGACTCCACTGTTGCCATTCATCAAGTTGCCGTCTGTGGAGTCCTTCAATAAGAAGTGTTCCCGAACGCCCGAAAGTCTAAAGTCAAATAGTTAAGTCTAGTGCATCTTACCCTGATCCCAAAATCACTCTTCCTGATTCTCAGGCTTCTTGGATGATTTCAAACGGATAAGAGGACCTGGATCGTCCAGCATAATTGGAGAAGCAATGTTCCAAATATTGGAATTCCAAGACACGGTCATTTATTCCACGGAATTTACCAAGAATGTCTAGTCACCTTATGGAACATAGGGCTATCTCATCGGCGGATATGCTCCTTGGATTATCCAGAAGCTGGTAATACTTTGGCCATTTCCTGCCGAATCCAGAGGTCGAGAAGCCGCCATCCCTGCTCGGCGAGCTGTGTGGTTCACTCACTCCCTTCCGAATGCTTCAATCTGGTACCTGCAAAACACAAAAAACGGGATTTCCATATGTGGAGCATATATTAGGGGTATTAGTAGTATGAATAACAGATGAAAAATCAAGCCTATATTGTATTTTTATCTTGTTGATCCCCGAAAAGGGCTGTTCGGTATCCCAAGTTGAAGAACACATTAGGCGCATATATCAGACGTCGTGGGCGACATGACATAGCCTCTAAGGAGCACAAGCCAGCCGAAGGCCCCAGACAGTCGCTGCGGGGTAGTGGCTCTGAATCGTATCGACACGACGATTGTCATGAGATATTTTCGAAAAGCTGAGAGGCCGGACGATTCGGCAACACATGCGTTAATGCCCCGTGCTACTCGTGGACCCATTGATAATCCTTCTCTGCTCGATGTTTCTGTCTGATCACGATGAAGCATACAAAGGCTAGACCTCAGTATGGAGACACCCGAAGTCATCATTCAGACCAATTCCCCACATCCCTATCAACTAAGCTAAATAAGGACATCGAAATATGCTCAGAGGTGAGGGCACATTTCCCACTGAATACCTACAGCTCTCCAGTGTCTCATGGGGATCAACCTTTTTCTCAACTGCCCTCTTTTAATACCATCGTGGCTGTATGAAAATGCTGAACGAACCTGAAGGACCAGCACCGCTAGATTTCTACAGGAATCCCACAAACACCCAAGGATATGCCTAGCTCCGCTCAATATTGGTTATTGGACACATAATGGGGCCATCCGCAAATATGCGCTCATTATAAATGCCTTTTCGCGCTGCTTCAGGACAATACGGGCTGGTTCATTTTGTCACCGTGTCAAGGAATTTTTCACATATACATGCTTAGGGGCTAGTGGTCCTTATGCTGAAGTGATGTCTCATACTCAGACGACACTCTCGAAATATGAGGTCGAGCGCAGGGTGTTAAGGTTCTTATTGGTGAGACAAAGTGCTTATTCAGGGTCCTCCGAAGCTCGGCTCATTTGTCCTCGTATTACTCTTTAGAACTCGTCGGACTCCGAAAGAATTCTTCAAAAAAATCAATTGTGTACGTCTTCTTTAAAGTCAAGGAACCAGTTCAAAATTCTGCTTATATGTAGCGATTGGTGCTACGGCCAACTTCGGCCCAATAATGCAATCAATGAAGGCCCATATTATTAGCAACAATCAAGTTTAATTCAAATTGTATGTGATACATCCTGGGCATGATATTAATCATCGGCAACTTTCACTATAGCCTTTCCTTCGTTCTTGCCTTTCAACACGTCCAGAAGTAGCTGGGGAGCTTTGTCCAGACCCTCAACCAAATGGACTTTGCCATTGAATTTTCCTTCCTGGAAGAATTTGGTCGCGCCCTCGTAGAAGTCCAGGTTTCCTATTTTTCGCTCTAACTGCCCCACAATGAAGCCGTGTACTGAGAGGTTCTTAGCAAATAGAAGGCGCAAGTTCTGCTTGGGAAGTCATTCAGCAGCCTGATGAATGTGAAACAGGGAAATATAGTACTCGCTTTGACTCCGTATGGTTCTTGTCCATTGTACTCGGCAATTGCTCCGACTGACTATGGAATAAGGAATCATAGTAAATCGTAAGCGGACCCGCGCCTCCATGTAATGCTTACGATTATTCTCCCCCAGTTGTTTATATTGTCGATAGCAATCTCAAGTGTCTCTCCTCCCACATGGTCCCAGTAGATATCTATTGGGCCATGCTTCTTGAGAATCTCTTTGGTTGATTCAGTCTTGTAGTTGAACGCCACATCAACACCCAGCTCCTTCAAATACTGGACCTTTTCATCAGAGCCTGTTGAAGCGATAATCTTCAGACCATCAAGCTTTGCAAGCTGGCATACAAGGCTAAGGGGTTAGTCAGTCAGACATGACCCTGTTTTCGGCGGGTATATTGTCAATTTACCTTCCGACTGCGCCAGCACCAGTGGATACGAAGATCACTTCGCCCTATCGGGGCAACAAGTTTATGTAGCCGACAAGAACAAAGACCTGATTGTGCTGACAGACCTTTTTCGGCTTTACGAATGCCTTATAAGGAATCCAGGCTGTTTTCCCAACCATCCCTAGTTCGAAAATATATGTATGCCACGGAAGCCCTGCTTGATTATCGATCTTGCTCGCTTGGGTATTAGATGGCAGAATGGCATATTTCTCAAGCGCTGCCCCAATAGCCACTTAATCAGAGACCTGATGTGTCAGCCAAATTGTTGAGATTCACATACGGAGCGTAGCTGATATGTGATCACCAGGCTTGAAGTCAGACACTTCGGATCGCACCACCACACCAACACCGTAAGCGTCGATGCTATTGATCCCATTTATTCAGCTTCTATTGCAAATTTAGCTTGAAGACTCACGGCTTTCCCAACTCGTACGGTGGGCTGTAACTTGGTTTGCTAGGATCCCTCATTTTTCCCCTCATGTAGGGGTCGATGCTTAAGAATAAAACCTTTACCAGTATACCCTCATTCAGTTGGACGCTGGAGATATCAATGGACGATGTAGTATTGTACACAAGAGTTTCTCCTGGAATTGGATAATCGTTGGGAATAGAATTGAAGACGATTGCTGGATTTTGCTGAGACGACATGATGAATCTGATGAATATATCCACACAACTTCTCGATGCTGTATATATATTCATAATTCTGAGTCTTTTGAAATCACGACAGCTGTTGTAGTGATGACGTCAATCTTTACATCGTCCATTCTGATGACAAATATGCCAACTCCACCGCGGATCGGATTCGGTATTATTGCCGGACTGCTCTGTCATAAGATAGTACAATATAATACACACCGTGGGAATGTGAATTAGCTATCAAGGGATGCTCGCAAAGCTGCCATCTCTTGATGCTTTTCCGTTTCAAAGTCCCTGAATTCTGCAACGGTGTCTACCCATGCTACCCCCCAGGCTCCAGAACCTGTCAATGAACCACCCAATACAAACTTGTCAGAATCATCAGGTCCGCTAAGTAACTCCATGCGGCTGTATGTGGCTTGGGTATTGACGGGATCTTCAGGCGATTGAAGCCATGTTAATTTTATGACCAGGAAAAGATAACCGGACTCACAGTGTGTCAGCCCGGTATGAGGCTCATATACAGATTTGACTCTTTGATCCACCTCCACTTTAACCATTTGTTTTGGCTTCTTCTTGATAGGACTCCCATTAATAGTGAACCCTGGCCGTTTCAAATTTAATGCTCGAAGTGCCGCCAAGGATAATCCCTCAATCGATATGGGTTTCTCTTCTATGGGGGGATTCTCGGTAGGTGGGGCGGGCGTTGAACGTTCAGATTGCTTTATTTGGGGAGTAGAGCCACGAGGAAGTGTGGCTAGCAGGGAAGTAGTTGAGGGTTGAGGTTTGCCACTTGTAACACTTGCAACATTGGTCCCAGCGGTTGTATCGGTAGCACCACCGGGATACAGTCTCTGTTTTCTCATTTTTGCATATTCTTCATTTGCCTCGTGTACTCCAGTAGAGGCTAGGGCCATCCAGTTTTCCTCCGTCACGCCATCTCTAGAAAGTGCGGCCTTCCTACTGGATGACATTTCACCGGCAAAGGGCCCCAAACCAGCTTGTCCGAAGAATGTCGTTGGGCCACCCGTCTTGTAAACAGCTGAAGAGCGATCAGTGGATGCCAAAGATGTCGCTTGGAGCTGCTTTCGAATAGCAGATTCGTCGCGATCCCCAAACGTATTGTCGCCTACTTCGCCTACCGGATCTCCGGGTCTTAATCCCTTCTCTAGGCATTCTTCGCGAGCTTTATCCTCGTAATAGTCATCATCAACCCATTTACCATCTAAGAAGCGGGGGATCAGCAATTTTCATTTTGTAAAAGCGAGAGAAATCCGACCCCGTATCAACTTGGCTCCACCGACCATGAATGCACTTCTTGCGGTAACCATCGTCACGATCCGACTTCTCAAGTTTTGAGAAAGAATTTTTTCCGCGATGAGAATTTCTTTTTCCGACTGAGAAACCGTCAGCTTGATGAGTAAAGGATTGCGCCTAAAATAGTAAAGCGAGTCCCTGTATCCTGTCGCTCTAGCAGCCTCGATTGATAAGATGTATCGTTTGTTTGGGTTTGGTCGGATAGCACTGGTAAAGGTCGACCCTTTCCATGTCCTGCCTGTGATAAGACACGTTTCAAATTGTTTCTACTTGGGATGCTAATAAAGTACGAACCTCCAAGAAGATTTCCCAGTTTGTCGATTTTAGTTTCACCGTTCGGATCCTCAGGAAGAAGCAGCTCTTCGCCATTGAACTCGTACTCAACACTATCAACTGTCCTGTACATCTTCTGGTCGCTAGCGTTGCCTTAATAGCTGATATTAGAATTTTGGAATTAAAAGCATCGGTTCGTCTTACCTTCCTCCTCGTCTGCATCCATTGCGGGAGTGGAGGCGTTGGTCAATTCACCATCCCTGTCGCTATCGTCGGGAGTTGCAGCAATAAAATTGGGGTTCTTCAAAGTGATGCTGATCCCACTTTTCCTCCCTCGCCCAACACCCCTGCCTCCACCTCGTGCTCGGCTTCCTCTTGGTCTTCCTCTTGGTCTTCCTCGACCTCTACCGCGAACAATCCGTGGTGTATCTTCCTCTTCTTCAGAATCGTCCACATTTGACAGCGCGTTCTCTTCCGATTGCTGCTCCGCCTCTTGGTCCTCTTCTATCGTTTGTCCTTGCTCAAATTCCTCAGAGCCAGATTCATTTGGAGTCGACATGTTTATAGGAGGGGGTGTGTGTTCAAGTTTGGAGTTTAGACTAGGGCCCATTGTTTGTCGCCATGGACATGTACGACTTCGATTTTGGAACAAGGAAAAGCATGAGTGAAATACTAATCTACTGTACAGATACAAGTGATAGAGTGATTTGAGACATCTAAAGAAATAAAGATCATACAGTGCAGAAATAATGTCATGGTCATAGGTCATATTCATGGGATGTAAGTACTTTGCCGAGGACGTGGTCCTAATGGAGATGCTCGTTCGATTGCCATGATCGCAGGTTGTTCAGGAGCAGGTGAAGGTAGCAGAGCAGGATTTGCTAAATTAATGCATTTGTTGAGCAAAGCCACTACTGGATCTCCACAAAATATTTACTCACGTTGCCAAGATGCCCAAGAGGATTGTGCCGCGCGACTTGAACCGGTACGAATGATAGCTTCCTCAGTCACAACAACCTCTTGAGGTGGCTCTGGCTGTCGAGGAGGCTGAGGCATTGATCGCTTCTTGACCAGTTTCTTCTTCTGAGTCGCAACCCATACGGGTTTACCTGTTGGAACTTCTTCTGACGGGAAGACATTCGGCTGAACGATAGGTCCTGGAACTACAACTACTGGAACAGAGGGCTGCTCAGGAGGAGCACTTGCTGGGCGAGGGGGAGGGACACCACAATGTGCGTATCCAGCACCGGTAGGAGGTACCCTGGGCGTGGAGGTGAGTATCGGCTTATGCGATTAATCAAAGCATCTCATAACATACCAATCTGGATCGAATTCTCCGCCTGGTCCGTATTTGGCTTTAAGGCACAGCAAGTTACCAAGTTCGCTGAGAACATGATGTCAAAAACAAACTTCGCACAGCGGAAACAATGAGACTCACTATTGCAATGAGCGCTTTTGCTCTTGAAGTTTGCCAACCTCCTTGAGTAGCATCCGTACCTCTGACGATAATGATCGACTGAACTCCTCAAGGTACTAATAGAGAAAGATGATCAATAATACGATTCAGACCACTCAAGAGCCTCAACTTACATTATGAATATTGAATGGAACCTGATCACGAGACATCTCACGAACAGCCTGCAATGTTTCCTCATGCCTCCTATGACAGTCCGCACGCATATCTGATTGAAGAAATTAGCTGAGTCAATCAAACATAGGGACAGAACATACCGTTAACCATAGCTGACATCACGGCCATCTGTTCGGCATTTTGTCTTTGCATAGCGTCCAAGATAGTCTCAATGCCTAGACACGTCTAGATTAGTGGGCGTCTTTGGGAAAAATTCAAATGCTCCTTACCTGGTTTAGCAGCAGCAGCCCTACGTTCTTCTTCTTGACGGATCTTTTCCTTCTCTCTCTCCATGATCATTTCGTTCACCATATCGTGCAATACTTGGTCCCTCTCCACTTTCTCTCTCCTCCTCATTTCTTTCATTTGGAACCTCTCTTCCTCGATTTCTCGCCGTCTGGCAGTGTCGTTGGACCAGTCTGAAAGTAGATTTGAGATCTCTCCAAGTTGGTCGCGCATCCCTTGATCCCTTTGGTCGTTGATGTATTGTTGCTGTGCCCATCGATCTGCATCAGCCTGATCACGTGCCAACCTGTCTGCTTCCGCTTGGTCCCGTGCCCGCATGAGCTCTTCTTCCAAAGCACGAATCCTATCTCGCTGTTCCTCCATCTCTCGTCTTCTTTCCATAGCTGCTTCCGTTTCCAGTTTTCTGATAATCTCTATGCTTTCTTCCCTTTCTTTCGTGGATTGGGTGGTCACCTCTTCCAGCCTTTCCTCCAGTGTTGCCTTTTCTTGGTCAGTTTGAACAAGCACCTCTTCAATGGATTCCTTTGCGGCTTTCATGGCATCAGAGATGGCAGCTTCAGCTTCATCACGAGCAAGGTCCCTCTCGTGGGCGATTTTGGCTCTTTGTTCCTCCAATAGTCTGAACAATTCTTGCCGTCGTAATTCAGCCTGAGCTTGTCGTTCGTCCTCTGCGATCTCGAATTGCCTTTGTCGTTCATATTCACGCTCTTCAAAGGCCAGTTGACGGTTACGTTCACGCTCTTCCGCGAGTTCAATGACAGCACGTCGACGGTCTTCGGCCTGCTGAGCCAGAAGTATACGCTTCTCTTCTTCCCATTGCGCAATCTCCGAGAGTCTTTGAAGATTCGCCATCGCGGCACTGCTGACGGGTCGAGGTGAATGGACACTTGTGGGCGTGCTAACCACCAGAGGAGGCCCCAGAGGCATGCCTTCTTCAATTGGTTCCCTGATGACCCCTCCGGAGTCCACGGACACGATGGTGGGTGCAGGCCCTGTATGAATCTGCCAGAAATTATTAGTACCACGGTCTCATGTGTAAATGTAGTGCACGTAAACTTACTCCTGTTTCTACCCTTCCGAAAGGTTCATCATAGCCAGGCCTAGGAGTGGGACGGATCGCAATTACGGTCGGCTCCCTCTGAGTTAGCGGTGATGTGATCCGAACAATAGAAGGTTGAGGACCAACTGAGGGTGGAGGAGGAGCCGGAGTCCCGTGCACTCTAATGAAGGATGGCTGTGGAGGCGGCGCGGCAGGAGTAGTCATTGGACCACCAATTCGTATGACAGAAGGAGCCCCTGGTGTAGGTGCTACAGTTGGAGTTGGACCATGAATCCGGACGACGGCCGGTGTCGGGGCTGCTGAAGGAGGGAGGGGTACGAAAGCAGGATCAATAGGTCGTGATCCCACAGATGTGCCTACTCTTATAATGGACGGTCCTGGAGCTACTGAAGTGGGTTCAGCGGGTACTGGAGCCGGAACAAATTGTGGTAATCCGCCAACACGAATAATAGTTGGTGGAAGAGCGGGAACGTGAACAGGCACTGTTTCAGAACGAGGGGGCATCTCCTCCAGTAGCTGACGACGAAGGGCAGAAGCATCAATTCTGACGATAGTGGGTGCAGGTAGAATTGGTATAGGAACAGCTGAAGGAATCGACCCGGGAGGTAGTTCCGGAGAACCAGGTCCAGATACCGGACTATGCTGATATGGTTCTGGAATGGGCATTTCTATGACTTCTCTGGGAGATTCTTGAGGCGCAGGTACGATTGCAATGGGAGTGAGTGGTCGCTCCGTAGGTATTGGTGTTTGCATGAGCGGCACTACATATGGCTGAGGAACTGGCATCGTGATGGGCTCCGGCATTGCGATGATCGGCTGTGGCGGCTGCTGCACATAGGGAGGCATATGGGGCGGTGGTGCGGTTGATCCCACTCTAATTATCGTCGGTGGTGGTGGGGTACGACGTGGGGCTTCGACTCGTACAACAGTGGGCTCAGTGACAGGAGGAGGAACCATTACGGGGGGCGGAGCCACACTTCCAACGCGAATGACAGTCGGCGGAGGCACAATCGGTGCTGGAATGACCTGGACGGGAGCTGGCTCTGTTGGAACAGGAGGAATGGGTGCAGGCGCAGTCACTACAATAGGTTCTGGAGGTGGAGGGCCAGCAATACGTATCACTGTAGGACCTTCTGGTGTCCTTCTTTCCCTGGTTGCAGATCCTACCCGGATGACTTGAGGTACATCTGTTCGGGGTTGGGGTTGGGGTTGAGTTGACTCGACGCGAATGATAGTCGGCGAAGATGGACGTGGTGGAGGAGCTGTACTTGCTACACGGATAACCTGAGGGGTTGGTACAGGAACTGGGTGAGAAACAACCGGAGCTGGAGTAGGAGCCGCAGGTTGCACAGGTGCAGTACTAGCTATCCGTATGATAGAAGGTCCTACTGGAGGGGCTGGAGGAGGTTGAGGTTGAGCCCTTGATTCCACACGGATGATAGTAGGAATAGGAGGGGGTACAGGTCGAGGAGATTCACGATGAAGTACTTGATGTATCCCTTGTTGAGTTGGTGGAGATCGGACTCGAACGACTTGGGTAACAGGCGAGCGGGGCTGAGCTGGTATATGAATGATAGTAGGTGATACAGGAGAGCTGGCACGAACAAACTCTGGGGCACCGGAAAGATGGCCTTGAAGTGGTGGGTGAACCAACACCCCACTAGGCTGAGGCATCTGTTGTACAACAGGCACAGTGGGCTGTCCTTGAATGGGAACACCATGTGTCACGACATGGACAGGTTGTCCAGGGACGAATTGTGGCCCAGGAACCCCTGTGTATGTGGGCTGTTGGACATAGACAGACTGGGGTGCAGTAGGAGGAGGAGAATGAGAGTAGCGCTCTGAATGCGTAGTATGAACAGGACTATGGAAGCCTTCTACTCCCGTGACATGCGAGATAACCTGAGGAATTGGAACCAGCCTTTCGGTGTATGGGATCCCTGACTGAAGCGGAATCTGAGGAGGAACCGCCTGGCCTGTGTGAAGCGGCTGCTGTAAGATAACTTGAGGTTGACCTGGGATGGTGGGCTGCTGGTGAATGAAGTGAGGCTCCCCTGGAACTGGCTGTTGGATGACGACCTGTGGTTGACCTGTTACCCCTGGTTGCTGCACAATAATAGGTGGTTGACCTGTTACACCAGGTTGTTGGACAATGATAGGTGTCTGTCCGGTCTGAAGCGGTTGTTGATACACAACGCCAGGCTGTCCAGTTTGCATCGGAGGTTGCATAATAACCTGCGGTTGACCAGTGTGCAACGGCTGTTGATATACTACTTGTGGTTGACCTGTCTGCAACGGCTGTTGATAGATTACCTGTGGCTGACCTGTCTGCAGTGGTTGCTGATATACAACCTGAGGTTGCCCGGGCTGCACAACAGTACCGGTAGGTAGCATCTGTGGAATTCCGACAACCTGAGGCTGCTGTTGCATCAAAGGTGGCTGAACTATTGTAGTCGGTTGTCCTGGTATCGTAGGCTGTCCAGGGATTACCACCTGAGGTTGAATGACGAATTGTGGTTGTTCAACAGGTATGCCAGTCGATTGATATTGTAGAGGAGGCGCTGTGTGACCAGTTGGAACTCCAGTAAGCAGCACGGGCTGTGGAGTAATTGGAGCCACAGACGGGGGTTGCTGAATCGTAACATTCACAACAGGTGGCTGTTGAGGCTGCTGAGGTGGAGGTCCCTGGATGATAGTCGTTGGTTGAGGATGAACCCCTTCATGTAGTATCTGGGTAGGCTGAGGAATGATTGTCGGAGGACCCATCCCCATCGTAGGCTGAGGGACAATGACCGTTCCAGGTTGCATCATTGGAGTCTGCATAGGTATACCTGTCTGGAAGGGTATTCCTGGCTGCATAGGCATTCCTGTCTGTAAAGGTATTCCCGGCTGCATCGGATATCCCGTGGGCATATCAGGTTGCAAGAAGACTGGAGGAGGTGAAACAAAATGAGTATCGCGACCGGAGCTACTGCTGCTACTGCTGCTGCTGCTGCTCTTACTCCTACTCCTGGAGCGAGATCTATCTCTACGACGCCGACGATCACTACTTCGAGTTCGACTTCGTTCATCCGGAGGCCGAATAATGACAGGTGTTTGTTGAACAGGTCCTTGTGCCGTGGGTTGGGTTCCAATGTTGAAGATGTTGGTTGTACCCGTAGGAGTTCTAGGACGAACTCCAGCATCAGTTCCAACACGAACCACAGTTGGGGTCTGGGAGCGTTGTGACCGTTCAGAGGGCGATTGGATACGAATTGTAGGTGTGCCAGGACGAGAACCAATCCTGATGACAGTAGGGGTAGGTGCTACAGGAGCCGCCGGTTGAGTGGGTGCGTGGTGTGGAGAACCATGGGGAGAGCCAATGTCGATTTCTGAAGCCAGGGGAGCAACAGGATAACCCGGGCCAGATGGCTGCTGGACAACAGTGATAGGAGGCTGCCCAGTGCCAGGAACAATCGTGATAGGTTGACCAGGAGCGCCTGGTGGAATGAAAGGAATTGGTTGGGGTTGATGCTGAGCGCCTGTCGGGATGAAGGGTATAGGCTGGTCCGAGGTTGACAGATATGGCACGGGTTGAGGCTCCATTCCAGTGGGCATGTATGGGATCGGATATTGGCCAGATGGAACATAGGATAGAGGTGCACCAGCGATTCCTGAAGCAGGTGGTCCGGTAGGATAGAAAGGTACGGGTTCCGGACTGTAGTCTTGACCGTAGTCTTGACCTGTAACGTAAGGTATAATTGTCGTACGATCAGGTACCATAGGTATCTGGGCTTCCACAGGAATGAAGGGTACCGGCCCGGTAGGAACTGGCACTGGAGTCGGTTGAGTGTGCATCACAGTCGGAGGGATGAACGGCCCTTGCTGAGGTGGACCCATTGCGGCTGGCGGAAGGAAAGGGGATGGCTCTGAAGAAGGATGGCCGAATATAGGTGCCGGAGACGTCCGATGACGAACGGTTTGTGTTCCTCCATCTCCTACTCTGACATCAACCATGGGGGGAACAAAAGGTGGAGGAGCCGCAGGTCCTTGAGGAGGTGCTTGTGTGTACGTCGGGGGCACAAATGGCGGAATCGGCCGGCTATCGGTCGTGATTGTTGATGGAGGCATCCCAGGAATGAATCCAGGCATTCCTATCATGACAACATTAGATCAACTCAAGAAAATGTAAGATCGATGCGTACTGTCCAGGCCCAAGCGATTTGCAACTTCATTGTGCAACGTATCCAGACGAGAATTGATACTATTGATATCTGCACGGCGTTCTCGAGCATCACGTTCCATCCATCCATTCAACTCTCCGAGATATCGAACGATCTCTTGTGTCTGCTCCTTGGTCACCATCTGCGCACGCTCATTTCTCTACAAACAATGATTTGTCAAATAAGATGACTGACGGAAAGAATTAAGTCTCACTCTTAACATCTCGAGCATCTCTCTCATATCAGAATGCATCTCCTATATTAATGATCAGCATGCAGTGAAAAATTGCAAGAAAAGAAACCTCCTACCATTCTTGGAGGGCCTGTAAGCACCGTTGGTTGGGTGGTAGGGGGCGGAACAACCTGCAAGGACAGGTCAGTTACTTTGGTCAACTAGAAAACACGCTCTCGGCTTACGATAACTGGTGTTTGAGGTGGAGGAACAACCGTAGTTGGAGGTGGTATCCCTGGGATAGGAACGCCAGATATTTGAGAGGTGGGTCTATACCATGGCTGTGGAGGTCCTCCTGGGGCAATATCAGGTGGAGCAGTAGGCGGCCTTGCGGGAAGGGTCTAAATGACAAATAAGCCATCAACACTGCACTTGGGCAACAATATACTCACCTGGACTTCGTGTTCGATCTCTTCATCGCGTCCTGGGTGATAGAACCCGGACCCGGGACGTCGTTGTTGACGTCGACGCCGGATCTCTTCTTCCATATTGATATCTGGTCCTTCCTGCGACGGTGGAGGTCTCGCAGGTTTCCGACGTGGTTTATCCGCAACAATGATAGGCTTGATGGTGGTGGGAGTAGGGGTCGAACTCCTGCTAGTTGAACTGGAGCTGCTGGAACTGGGCGAACTACTGCTTGGACTTCTACCTCTGGTTCGTATGGGGGTTGCCATGAGAGCTCTGAGTCGAGCTAAACGAGCGGCTCTTCTTTCTGCCCTAGGAATGCCCTCATGGAAGGCGTCATCCTCCGCAACTGTGATAGGTGGTGCTTCGAACTGTATCGTTGGGCTTAAAGAACGTACTCTCTGCCTCAAAGGACGCACTCGACGAACCGGAATAGGTGGGAGGGATGGAAGCATGGAAACCTGTGACGGTGCAGGTATAGTCGGCGGTGAAAGAAGATGAGACAACGCAGGGGAGATATCAACGGAAATTGCAGGTGTGAGCACCCTTGGTGGTTCCGGCAAACCTGCTTGAGGAGCATATCGACGTTGAATGTCCCTCCAGCGCTCTCGGAGCATGACTTCTTCCAAAGCAGAGTCCACCGTCTCGGTCTTTGTCTCTTCCGAGCTTGATGAAGAAGACGAGGACGAGGAAGACGAAGATGAAGCAGATTTCTCTGAGGATTTCTCTGACACCACGGTTTCGGCCTTCACACTGACAGCTTTGATTGATTCTTCCTTGGGAGCGGCACGTTCAGGCTGGATTGATAAGATGCGATCCAAAAACTCTTCAATATGTCTCAACGACTCGGGAATGCCATGATCGGATGCTGCATCATGAAGAGAGAAGAGTGGACGACGCCGCAAATCGTTCAGAACATCGTGCATCGACCGCTGACCATCAAGTAAGGCAGCATGCTGTGTTTCCAGGCGAGAAAGAGCATCTCTCAAAGCCGCTAGACTGATTGGAGGACGAGGGAGCACCGTAATAGATGATGCAGAAGAGGAGGGAGAGCTCGTGGAACTCGGTGAGCTGGGAGACGAAGATGAGCTCGGGGATGAAGGATGTACAACCTCGGCCACGGGCACCTCAACTACTTCCATTTCTACTGATTCCTCTTCTTCTTCCGGCTCAAAAACGGACAGATGCGAGGACATTTGTGATGAAAGGAGCGATTCCGAAGTCGTGAGGGATGATGGAGAGGCGGGATGCTCAATGCGAATAGGTGACAGAGTCCGCATCCGGATGCGAGGGGTTTGGTCCATTGATGAGACGCTAACATCTGGAATGATGGGCAATGGAGTGCTCGGAGCTATCGACGACTCTTCTATGGTTGAAGGAACCAAGTCAACTAATTCTAGGACTGGTTCAGGTTCTGGGATCGATTCGACAATAGACTCCGAGGACTCTGAGACGGTAGAAGTGCTAGATGTTGAAGAAGTTGCCGAACTGATTGACTTGGGCTTCTCCGTCTGCATATGCTGCAGATGATCCAGCCTCGCAGCCTGATCCATATCATGCTGCCATCTCTCCTCGATGTCCGCGCGAAGGAAGTGAGATAACTCAAACAGCTCCTGCTCAATCCGGCCAATGTGATTCGCAATGTCTCGGTTTTCATCTCCGCGGCGATGATCAATCTGCTGCAAGTATTGAACAAGTCGATTGAGATCATCAGCAAGTATTTCGTCCAAAGAGGTAGAGGCAACCGATGGAGTAGCAGGTATGTCGGAAACCACGGTGCTGAGCTTTGAAGCGATGGAAGGTCGATTGGAGGTACGAGTTGCGAAGGATCGAACAGTTGTCACACTGGGGACGGTGGACACGGAAGGGGAACTCGGAAGGGGGACGTTCGCCGCAGAAGGAACCTAGAACAGACATAGCATGTTTATTAGTGCATTCAATATTGAAGACCATCCGACTTACTGAGCTATACCGATCCACGCTCACAGTAACATCGCTTGCTTCGCTGCTCGGGGGATGAGGTTGGACTGTCACACTGCTATCCTCCCATCCTGAAACCTGAGTGGAAGCGGAGGGACTACTTGGCAATGGTTCTTGAACAATGGAGACGGGTGAACTTGGGGTGATCGTCGAAATGCTGGAAGGCTCCTGAATCTGGGGCGACGTTGGAGGAAGCGGCATGATATCCCGATGAACACTGACAGAAGGCATAGTGAAGTCCACAGATGCTGTTGCTGGCTCCAGCTCGGTCGATGCATACGAAACAGACCTGTCTTCGTCGATGGAAAATTCGATGGAAGGCAATGGTGTTGAAGCGATAGAAGGCGAAGGGTGGAGTAGCGAAGACTCGAATGAGATATCTGTTTCAGTCGCCCACAGAGAGCGAATCGACCTAATGGAGGGCCCACGCAATAATGAACCAGGAGGAGGTGCTGGAAGCTCAATAGATGACTTGGAAGAAGTCTCCGTTGTGATAGATGAGATAGAGCTGGTGGCACTTGACACCGAAGTTACGGTAGGAGTCCTCCTGATAACAACTGGCGGCGGCGGTGGTGGCATGATCGATGGAGTACGCAAGCTTGCAGGTGATGAGATCCACGTCGAACCCGGTGAAGAAGATGTAGATAGAGAGGCGTAACTAGTGAGAGGACTGGGACTCGGGAAATGAGGAATCTGAACACTTCTTCTGGATGGAACCGTGGTTGGCCTGCTTGACGAGGTTTCGCTGAGCATGTCCGGTATTTCAGGAATATCTTCCATTTCGGAGGGAGGGGGAACATGGAGTGGAATCACCGAAGCAGGTGTTGTCGAAGGAGGGAGAGAGGATACTGGAAGAGATGGCAATGGAAGTGTTGAAGGTGTTGCTACTTCCAAACAATGACACTGGGCTGTAGTCTCAGTTTCGCTCAAGCCCTCAGAGGCGGACGTATAGCGATCCGAATGAACAGGACAGCTTTCGACCAACGACTTGTAGGAACTGCCGCTCATCACAGTCTTGTACGTTGAACCAGGTGAAGCGGAGACATAGTCAGTTGGCGCCTTCTTCGGTGCTTTAACCACCGGTTTCTCGACTGGCATGATAATTGGTACGTCGTTCACGGAAACCCTCCTATGGCGAGTCCTGATCCTATCGGTGATGGAGATATCCGTCCGACTCTCGTATTCATCAAACGACGAACAAGTGAAAGTTGATCCCGAGGTTCGAACTCCAAAAATACCGCCGACATTGATCACTGATGATGACTCTTGGTCCTCAGAGCCTGAGAGTTCCTCCGAGTAGCGAGACTCAGGGGGAGTAGACTTCGACCTAGGTGGACTTTTGGATGATTGAGTTGGAGTAGGTGGCTCCTCTTCCCCAGCGCTCTCTTCGTCTTCAAAGCTAACCATGCTGGGAGTGACGCTGCTGCTTCGATTTGATATTGTCCTAGTCCTTCGTCGTAGACCACCAGATCTAGTGAGAGTTGCCCTCGATGCCATCGATGCCATCGATGCTGTCGACATGCTCTGGGAAAGGGAAGCAAATGAAATGGAAGGCGACGCCATTGCTACCGGAGTTCTCGATTGTTCCCGAGGAGGTGGAGCTTGAACAGTGGCAGTCGAAGATGACAACTGAGAAGAGTGCGTGATGGACGACGCGGTAACGACACTCTCTGAATCATCATAGCTCTCTGAAGGGATGGACATCAGATCCGACCTGCTTGAAGGGAAGGGAACTGATCCTGATAAGGTTGAGATGGTTGAGGCACGGGCGGACACGACTTCAATATCTTCATCCGACTTGATCGAAGGTGATGGAATGCTCTCTATTGCGCTCGCCATCTCGGTGATGTCATCCGCAAACGACACCCGTGAACTGGTGCTTCTTGCTGTCGCGGTCTTCCACTCGGATCCATTGACGGGGGTGAAGTCGGACAAAGGAGAGCTAGGGAAATAAACAGAGCTTCCTTCACTCGCGGTCCTAGCGACATTACTGGTCCTCTCCGTAGCTGCACTAATGCTGCCATCAATATCAAAATCAAACTCCTCGGATTCGCTGGTCTCCTTGGACCTCGGTGCCTTTGGAGGTGGTGGAGCAGCGAATGTGAGTGATTGACCCCGTCCAAGATGTGTTCCAGTAGTCAAGGTAACTGGCTGACCAACGCCAACACCAAAACCGATTGTAACCGTACTCGATTCTGTACCAGACCTACTTGAGAATCATAAGCATTTGTATCAAAATCAAGACGACTAGAACTTTACCTTGACCTTGTACTCTCGAATTCACCCTCTAGATCTGCCATAGAACTCGTCCTTCTCAAACTCGAACTCCTGCTCGGAGCAATATATCTTCCTCCAAGACCTCCAGCTCCAAACGAAAGCGGCATTCCCGTAGTACTACCAACGATAGAGTCATCTGCGGCTCGGGTACCTGTAAACTGTGGCACCAAGGCAGCACGACGCTGCTGCTCCGGTAGTCCAGTGAAACTGACCGGGGGAGTCAAGAATTCTGTCGCCGTTGAGATGGTCCTTGGGCTTTGATAAACGCTAGAAGACTTGGCGCTGGAAGCAGCAGAGCTGTAAGCCGAGACACGTGAAGGGATGGACTCTATCTCCGACGGAGGTACAGCTGGGGAAAGGTAGGTACCAGTGCTAGATGCTGAACTCTGTGTCGATGTTGAACTTTGAGTCTCGGACTTCTTCTTCTCTGTCAAGGACTCTGAAGTATCCTCTGAGAGTGTCGCAAAGGAGACACTTGGACTGGGGAACTCCTGGGCCATCCGACGTGGGGGGATATAGACGGTACTGGCGCTTCCGGAAGAATCCGATGATCGTGCACTTGTTCCACTCCTGACGCTAGAGGTTGTCGATCGAATTGAGGGAACGGAGCGAAGAGAGGCAGCCGAGTGGAGTGATGGCGTAGCACTTTGTGAAACAGAAACAGACGTTTCTGTAGTAACAGATGCAGCGGCATGAGAAAGAGCATCCCTATCAAGAGTCGATTAGTTGATGAATGTTGAAATGCGACAATCTGTTGCTCGTACCAAATAGCTCCAACCCATCGTACACGTTCTCTAGCACTCTCTGCACCAAGTCTTTCGACACCATCCGTATATAGTAACTGACATTCATTAGGTTAGTAGAGGAAGGAAATTGGATTTCGGAATACTCACCTGGAACGGACACAAGAAATCGACGAGTGATTCACCGTCTTCACCCATAACATGCTCTTGCATTCTAGCAGCAATGCTACCAATGTCTCCTCTAGCGGACGGATGATTGGGACTTGGAACGCTTCGGACTTCGGTACAGTTGATCAAGTCCAATGTGACAACACCTCGACCGCCCTCATCAGCGACCCACGAAAGAATGAGTTGAGTGGGATAAAGTACAGCTCGAGTGCGAATCCAAGCGTAAGGAGGCATTGCATGGACGTTGAGATACCATAGATGACCAACGCGAAGCGGCTGTAATTGACTGTCAGTAATAGTATCAGGGAGTTAAATGACAATAAACTAACCTCTCCGTCTCCAGCGTGGAAGCTTCCTACTTCTGTAGCGGGATCAAAACTGCTAACTTTTCCACTACCACTACCACTTGAGCTACCTTCACTTCCCGCCCAGCTGATTGTCTTCTTGTCTTCCTGTTCATCCCGCTTTTTGTCATCCGGGTACTTACCTGCACTTTCCTCACTGGAATATCCTCCCCTTGCTTCCTTATAACTAGGAGGTGGCTCCTGCCAAAGGGCCTGAGAACCGCTGGAACTAGCCCTTCGAGCAATCCCTCTTTGGGCAGTGAAGAAACCCTCAGCGCTGGTTGTTGGGACTCTGGCAAAAGGGGACGAAATTGGCAATCGGGGAAGCTCTTTCTCCTTTTCCTTTTCCTTCTCCTTTTTTGATTGCGCAGTCCTATCCTTCCAGGCAGAAACAATGTTACGGACACTTGCCATTGGCGATCGAGGCTTTGGAGTAGCAGTTGTTGAGGACCCAATGGTGGATGATTGAGTAGGAGTACTTGGTTCATCAATCAATTGCCTCTCTGGAGACCTTGGAGGAGTGGCAGTTTCATAGGTATCAGATTGAGTGGGGGTCAACGACTGATAGGATGCATACGAGACTGATGAGAGTGTAGATGGCTTAGATGGTGATGAAGGGCGCGACGAGGTGGTGAACATCGAGGCAGACGACAACCTAGATGGGGAGTCTGACCGGAATGAGTGGGAAGTCGTTGATGGTCGAGTCGGAGAGAGGGCTCTGGAGGTGGGTGTTCCCTGCATGTCACTGGAAGAGACATGGAAAAATGGCATAGAAGTTGAGCGAGCATAAGATCCGGAATCTGTTTGAGAGCCGGAGGAGAAAGATGGAGACATAGATGGTGATGCAGAGAACTGAGACCTGATTGGAATAGATGGGACTCGACTATACGACGATGAACCACTGGAGCCGCTACTGGTGACACTGGGAGAGTCTGTGCCTTGTCCCTCGAAAAGACGAATGAGTTCGGCAGCTCGTCCTGCTCGAGTTGGAGATGGGTCAGGAGGTGCACGAGGACCAGGTGGGCGACGAAGCGATCTTTCTGGAATGGGTGAGGGGAAACGAGGGACAACGGGGATGGAATCCGTGTCGGATGATGAGCGAGAATGATGGCTGGAGGAGTGATAGCTTGAGGAATGATAGCTTGAAGGAGACGATGGGATATCGGTGAGCCTTGACCTTCGTACCGCCGGGGCAACAGGAACAGGACTGCTATACGATTCCTCGCTGGACACGCTGCCCA
>WSTZ01000128.1:0-37512 GCA_019632295.1 Tulasnella sp. 418 | reverse complement strand
GATCAAGCCGCGTCATCATATCAGCGATTGGTCGAAATCAGTGGGGTAGGCGGAGCACGGCAGATCCGAGCATTTACGGCCGCGTCAGCAACTGGCTGCGTAGTCACGTGGGCATGATGTAGATCCTTCGGCATGAATACTTTCTGGTCGTCTATATAATGGCCAGAGGATGCTGATAGCGGACATCGTTTCTATTGATCTCAAGTATAATGTCTTATCTTTCTGCATTCGTAAATTCAGCCAAGATCGTCGGTGTCGCGGTCTCAGGCTTTATGACAGGTATATCACTACCTACATCGGATTATTGGCTGCTGGCGACTGACTATTCCTTTGTGGCAAGGATACACGATCGCCTTTTCATCAAATGTCATGCCGGGTCTGCTCAAGTCAGATTTGCCGGCAGATAAACTCGCGATCGTTTGGAACGAGCTCTTCCGTCCAGGAATGAGAACATCCATCCCTTGCATGGTGCTTGGGACCTTATCATTTGGGTTCGCGGCATATCAAACCGGAACAAAACCCTTCAATCCGCGATTGAACCTCCTCACTAAATATATTGGCCTCTCAGAAGGGCAGCAATTGGCATTGGCTGCGATCCTGATAGCTGCTGTGGCACCTTTCACAGTATACTACCTCGGACCTATCAATAAGCGACTCCAAAATGAGGGAGCGCTTGCCAAAACTGCCGCGACTGCGTTGAATGAGAAATTCATCAAAGAACAAGTGACAGCTTGGAATCATTGGCATTCGTTTAGAGGAGTATTCTACGCCACCAGCTTTATCCTGGGCCTGTTGACGTTGTAGATGATTGCGATGGAAGCTTAGTGACCAGTGTATTCCGTTGTGTAGCTTATGCTCCTGATACTATATCTTGGACCCCGTGGTGTGCATTTCATCGTTATGACCATCAAACAGAAGGTGACTTCAGGAAAAGCATGAATTGGACCCTAATATGAGAATCAAACAGAGATAGTTCCACAGTTCTACATGCTAGACAATAGGGAGATGTAGATTTCGACAGCAAAATGTTAGAGTTTTTTAAGCTACAAATTATGACGTGAGCAATGAAATTTGAAGGGACTATGAATACAAGGAACTCACCCGATTCGTCGCATTATTGAGTTTCAAATCCAACTTGCCGGCATTATCGTTCAGTCTATCTAATCTCCGGTTTTGAGTATCTAATTCTTGGCCTTGCGCTGCTGCTAGGGCTCTAAGCCTCTTGGTAACGTCGTGGATTTCATCGAGGTTGTCATCCAGCTCATCCTCAAGCTCATCATCGGAGGCAGTCTTCTCGAATTGGAACCTACTTCGGTTTTGCACGCGTGCATTTTGCTGAGCCTGAGTCAGATTTCGCCGACCGAAGCCGCCAGCAGGTTGTTCTTCCCCATAGGTATCTTCTCCTTGCGATCTACCGTATGTAGCTGCACGACCGACTCTATTCTGGGACTCCCGGACTTCCAAAGCTGTTCGTTCCCGCTCTTCTTGTTCAGCAGCATAACGGGAATTCAAACGGTCCTCTTCACGCTGGCGCTTAGCATCTTTGTTGAAAACTATTACGGGTCGGAAGATTGACTTGTTCAGCTGTTTGATCTCATTGGTACGATCTTCGGCCCGATTTGTGTGTCCCTTCGCGCTATCAAGATGACGTTCAACGTTCGCCAGTTTTTCTGAAATCGGGTGGAAAACTTTTAGTGAGATGAAGAGGTCTACTAAAAATCGATTTGAAGCTCACCAGACTGGTCTCCTAGTTTCATTAGAGTGTTCCTGGCAGTCTCTTCAGCCTCCTGAGCAATGCGAAGAGCGTTTCGAGTTGAAGATAGAGACTCGTTCTTTAACACACGAGTGTCTTTCTTGATAGTCTCAATATCCTCCTCTTCTTCTTCTTGGTTTTGCGGTTGACGGTCCTGCCATCGACTGCGCCCACTGCCTCCGGTAAAATCATCACGATCATCAAAACGATTGCGGCCACTGCTTTTCTCGGGATTATAACCGGAAAAGAGCTCATTTCTATCAGCGTCCGCATTGCGTCCTGTTCTGGAGTAGGAATCGCCAATTGGGTTGTTACGCTGGAAACGATCCCGTTCATTACGGGCATAGGGGTCATCGCTGTTGCTTTGATACTTCTGATCCCCCGATGAGGTTTGATAGCTCTGGGGAGAAGGACGGTTGTATGGATCTCCATCTCTGCTCGGGACATAGGTGCTTGCGTTTGAGCGATAGGAGGGCGGACCTTGACGAGAAGATGCAATGGAAGAGCTGTCCGATTGACGGCCCGATGAGCTAGGTGGAATTTGAGGGCTGTCTTTGCGACGGAAGAAGGACATTGTATCTTATGCTTTACTGATGCGAATGGAAGGGGAGGATGTGGTTGAAGATGAAAAAAGCTGTTCGTTAGCAGAAGATTAAGTACTGGGCTACAACTGGCAGTGTTGTCCAAAAATGGAAGTCTGTCTTTTTCCCACATTCTACCATTGCTCTTTTGTCCCTGAGCTTTTTTTACAGTGGTAAAGTCAAGCAAATGGAGGATCCACTATCGTCTTCTCAAGCATTCATCAGAGCTCTCAAGGCAGCATCGGATCCTCCTACGCCCTTCTCTTCGTCAAAAATTGAGATTGCCACTCAAGCATGGGCGAAAGAGTCTTTATATGTCCCGGGAAAGCATACCGTTATTGTGGAATGGATCCTTGGTAAACTCCTTAAAGAGAGGGAGTTAGATAGGTATAGTCAAACTATGATCACAACTTAACAAGTTATTGATTTTTCACTTTGTTTCAGTGGCCTCAATCCTTTGCTGAAACCGCGATATTGGACGCTACTGGCCTCTATCATTATTGAGGGTGATAGAAAAGCTGCAAATATATGGCTACCTCCAATCTTGTCACGCATTCCTGTATTACCCATTATGGCTTCATTTATAAAACGGCTTCCCCAGCTCCAACACTCCAGTCAGCTGAACGCAATCGGAAAACTGTTCAGAGTATGGCTGAGTCTGGCTCTTCCAAGAGCAAGTCAAGAAGCTATACTGGAGTTGTATTGGAACACTCTAGCATCTCTTTCATTGCTCTTGTACGATAAACCGACCAATGACTGTCTTAGCCTGATGACATCATGTATCGAGGCTTTTCGAACAGCATTCGCACATCCTTCGATGAACAAAAAGAAGGTAAGGTCCAAAGTGCTTGAAACTACATGGAGCTCAGCTTGATACTTGATGTTAGGTTCACGTCTTATTCATACAAGATCATCTATCAGATTGGCTTCACTCATTTTTCGTACTCAAACAACATCAACCCACCGCCTACCCATTACTCTACAATTCGGGCGAAGACATACTTTTCAGCCCTGAAGCATTGAAAGTGTACATCAACATGTACTCTTCTGGAAACGACGTTACCTCCAGCCAATCGCCGGAGGGGGACTTGGTCCAATCGGTTCAAGACTTCTTGGCTACAAAGTCGCTCCTCGCTATTGTTGGACCCTCTCCATCCGCAGTTGCATTCCCGATCATTCCCTCTCTTTTTCAGTCATTCGTGTCATCTATTCAGAAGCACAAATCTCTCCTTTTCGGCCAAGGGATGCCAGCAGATAAATCAAGTCAACGTGATGGGCAAGTTGATAGGACGTTGGCGATGAACAAGAAGCTCAAGCAGGCTTCCATTACGTTTTTGAATCGCCTGTATTCAGGACCACTAGGTCTTTCACATATGGGGAGTGAAGGATCCGCGGTTCTGACTAAGGTCCAATTACTTCGCTTTTTGGAAGAGCATGGTGGTTTATACGACAATGCAGACGTAGCATCCAAAACAATGATGAAGGAGCAGGCCCAGCTTTCAGTCAGCTCTCTTGCAAAGGGTAGGTTGTAGACGTCGACGCGCTTGATCTGGGTCTCTGACGGCTTGCTAGGTCAATTCGTCTCTTCCACATTAGAATACCTCACCGTCATCTTGAAGCTAGATTTCGATGTTGTAGAGCCCATGTTGCCCTCTATACTGAAGTCTATAGCTCTGGTGAGCGTTTATTTCTAATCATGTCTTGCAGGCAATAACTGAATTGATCACTTGCAGTGCACAAAGGATTCTCTTCAATCAGCACTTGCCTTCCTTTCACCCCTGCTCGAATACCGATCCAAAACACGGACCTTGCAAAACCATATCATCTCAATGGTCGATTGTTTCAAAGAAGTCGCGCAATCATCTTCAGACAGCAAGAATGCTTTCCATCACATCGTCATCAGCCCCTTGTTCAACATTGTCCATCAGCTACAACTCCAACGCTCAACCAAGTCATTCCTCACTTCCCTTCAAACCATCCAAGTGGTTAGATCACTCAAGATTGAAATAACGGCTTGTTGGAACAGAGCTGTGGAGTCAACAATTCATAATCCCTCACAATTGGCGGCTAGAGCGGATACGCATAAGCTGGCCCTCCTAGTCGAGTTCTCCATCGTGTTATTGCCCTTCATCCCTGTTGATTCACTTTCCCCGCATTCCAGCGAGGAGCTCAGACAAGAAATACACTATATCCGCGATATGTTGATTCAACCTAGCACGGTGTCGGCGTTGATTAAAAGATCGCTTTTAGTTCAAGAACCTCCATCATCACCAAAGAAAAAACGGAAGATCAAGGAGGGTGTAGCTCAACCGATATCCAGCTCACTACCCTCAGCAGATTCGTCTTGGCCTGCGCAATTGTTGCTACAGTCAGTCCTGAGATTCGAGTACATGATTCGGCGCAGCTATGAGATATTTCGCTTGGGTACTGAAGCTCCTGAAGAGAGGTTGGATGGATCCTTGTTACTGGAGCTCATGGAATCAAATCAGACATTAGGCGGTCTGAGGCTTGAAATAGTAAGTGCTGTATCCTAAAATGCTTCCAACGTTAGAGCATGATTTCAGTATATCAACAGGTCCGAATATTGCTGTCTCGTCTTGGTGACAAGCATAACTCGTCCCTCTCACATCTTAGTGAGGACAGTGCATATATTCGTGTTATCAACATTTGTCTCGATCAAGTGGAAAATCTGGTACTAGAGCCAAAGACCGACAACACACCGAAAAGGTCTTGGAATGGAGAGGTACTCGGAGTTGAAAAGAGCTGCGAAACCACGTTTTCAGTCGCCATCTGGGACATGTTCTTGGGTCGATGGCTGGGCGTGATTGAGTAGGTGGTACCGTTTACTTCGTTACTCCATCTTACACTCTATCTTAGTCAGCGAGCTACACCAGAACAGCTCTCGAGGCTAGCCAGGGTAGCTATTCAGTCATTCAAGCAACCTACATCGCCTCCTGCCAGTGTTCAAAACTTCACGATCCACGATGTGCTGTCTCACAAACTGACCCTTGCATCGTTTTGGGAACATAGACGACTCCGCGGTAAGTGTCGTCAAATATTGATAGGCAAATACTGACTTTAGGATTTAGACGCATTTTTTCTTCTCATCGAAAATATTACTAAGCCTCTGGACGATGGGTCAACTCCTTCATTACTAAAACGGATCTTCGACAACAGCAGTCACGATGAACCCGTATCAATAGGACGATTTGATACTGCACTCCTACCCCTTTTTCGTCTCTTGTTGCATGCTCCTTCTGAATTCCTTCCGCGAAGTATCAAAGTTCAGCTCGCCAATTGCTCAATCGCTTACGATGTTGCGTTGAGTGTTGCAAGTCAAACCGGCGACGAGACAACTGGTAGCACCAAGAAGCTAATGAGAACAACCATTCTGAAGATAGTGAGGGATGTAGGTTGCTTCGAGGTTTTCGTAAGTGAAAATTTGTTTCTTTTGCATCGAAGTGCTGACACAACGTTTGACCAAGGCAAATCCAGCAGATGTTGCTATGTATTTCATCTCTCCACTCCCTGGCTCCAAGTTTCTGAGTGTCGATGACCTCACGGACAAAACACTTGACTTAGTGAAACTAATCCAGAAGTACGCACCTTCAACATGATTTGCTAGTTTTACTAAGGACTTTGGATATGAATAGGGCCATCGTAACCAAAACCGGACAAGATGGGACATCAATCATGCAGATTATGAAATATTATTTGCAATTAAAGCCCTTTGCTATAAACAACACCACCAGCACGTCTACATCCCTCCAGCGGGCAGGTTTATTGGGACTACTCGAGACAATTTCATCGGTTGACGCTTCTAGGTGGGTGTATCTTCTCCCTGACAAACAAAGCCTCATAACTCTGCTCTCCTCGAAGTATTTCGCTTCCTGCTCAAGAGCTGGTGTTGGACTTGACCCGTCATATTTCCGCCTGTGCTGAGCCAATCTTAAGAAAACATATGTCGGACCCCTCCACCTCGATGGGGTCCCATGGATCTGAAGCACTTCGAGCTTGGAGGATTTCACGAATGGTCCGTCAATGGTTAGGCAAGAACCTTGACAAATACGACACCGAGCTATCCATGTCGAATCTCAGCCAGCGGCTGAGCGGTCTCAGCATATCGAAGCTCGTTAGCGATCCCAATGGAAAGGAAACTGTCAATCTCTGCACAGAAACATTCGCTTTTCTGCTTAGCGAACTGCGTATGAAGGACAGGTCGTCGAATGGGGAGCCAAGGGGTGACGATAGCTTGCACACTCTCGTTGAACTCTTCGTTGCTGCATATGTTGCTATTGCGGTGGTCGGGCCCGGCGCTGATTCAATTGGTAAGCGTTTCCAGCTTACTTGCATATCCCACGAAGCCTGTTCAACTCAACATGGAATGATAGCTACCTCAACACTGCAATCTATCGATGAAATCTGTAGCAATGATACCAAATCCTGGTCGATGCACATGTTCTCCATCACGCTTGACGTTATCAAGTGTGACCTTGACGGTGCAGATACCTTGAAAGATTCAACGGCGAAACGGAGCCGGTTACTGAGATTGAGCAACCTGTTGTTCAAGTACTCTCCTCAAGGTGAGGCGATGGTTACCATCAGCTCGAATCCACCTAATCCCTGTACCAAAGGTTCTCGAGCACCAACGCAGCAGTTGTTATCTTCGTGGATGATACATATTGCTGGATGGGGTAAGGGAGTGTTCTTGACGGATAGAATTGCTCTAGTAGACATGCTGGTGTTTTTGAAGGATGTATCCACAGAACGCGTAAGTCACTCACTTACTTATTTTCTCATTGTACAATACCGATGATTTTCTTAGGCATCAATCCTGAGAGCTCTTGATGTTTCTCATATGTTGTCAATTTTGTCAGCCGTTTTGGCTCCACGTAAAGCTGGAATCTTACCATCACGAACAGCCATACCTTCCGGCGCCACCTCGTCCTTCATATTCACCTTGATAACCAACATACTAACTTTAATTGTGCGACACCGCCGTGACCTCGTCAAACTTTACTTGCCACATCTAGCACAAGTTCTAACACTCTCGATCAAGACTTTGCGAACTTTGCGTCCTGGCGTACTTCTTGGGGGGAAGCAGAGCCAATTGGTCGCAAATACTCTCCCTTGGTGGATTTCTCTGGAGCATGGTGATGAGCATCAGCAATTGAACAGCGAGAGTGCGAGGCATCTAGGCAGGGTGTTGTCCGCTATTGGTGCAAAGTCCGTTGTTCTTGATGGCGGACATCGAAAGCAGCATGAACACTCCTCAGAGGCTACAATTCAGTCATTGGGAAAGCGTACGTCCTGTTCAGTCACACAAACGAGCACCCGCTGATGTTGATTGTTCTAGCATTCTCTAAACACGCCGCTTCAGTGCTGATGGCTTATGCAATCACCGTGAGTGGCTCTGATAGCGATATGCTTACCACTCTGGACCGTTCAACTCGGGAGGGCCTTGAGGAAGGGATATACACTCTGTGCAGCATCGTTGGGGAACATGGAAGAGATTGGGTAATGGAAAATCTCAATGTCGATGGCAAACGGATTTTCAAGTCTCTATGGTCGGATTATGAGAAGCAGAGATATGTCGGGAGGGGTTAATGTATTCAACAATCTTTGTCCAGTGCAACTCGCTGTATTCCCATGTTAACTAAATGGAGACCAGAACCCAAATGCTTTCTACAACAGCCAACGACATCGACAGCATGACAATAGCGAGATTATGATGACTGCAAAAGCTCACTAGGAGCCTGTATAGGTAGGAAAACAGTCTGCGACCGTCTTGCCACTGTGCTTGTTTTCCACGTGTTGTTGAAGAGCTGGGAGGCGTGTGGTTACGAGCTTGAGCAAAAGGGATTAGTTCACATAAATTTTAGTGATCTCGATTCCAGGATACTCACGAATGCCTGTTTGCAAGTTCCGCATACAATGTTCTTTGCTGCTTCATTGACCTTCAGGGAGCTCTTGCCTTCCTTCGCACCCGCTTTAGCGTTCCGCTCTCGTTTCTGAGCAGCTTTAGCTCCCTGGCGATTGATCAATAATGTTGAATTGACAGTCGCCCGGAGAGGTTTAATGCACTCACGTTACCCATCAGTGTTCAGACGTTCGTGTTGTGGTGGTTTGATAGATGAAAAATTTGCAACTCAGCACTCGATCAGAACATCCCCTGAGCAAGCATAGCCAAATGTTGTAATGTAGAATCTACGGTGGACAGCGTGACAGCATGAAGTGGTAAAATTGAGAAACGAATAATAATTATAGGCCAAAAGTGGAACCTCCAGCAGCCTGTGCTGCTCCTCCCATAGCCTGCATTCGTTCGCCGACTTTTTTGTTGACTTCGAAGAATTTGGCGACACATCGATCCACACAGACGCTCTCGCCTTTAGTTAGGTCTCCTTCTGCATAACGAGGGCTGATGCATTTAGCATGGCAGGATCTTAATAAAAGAACTAATCAGTTTCATTGAATAAGGCAGCGCCAAATGTACTCACGAGACTATGCGATTGAAGACATCAGAAATCATCTCCACTTCTGCGACGGCGATATCAATGGATTGTGAGTTCATTTGTCCAACACCTGATCCTGAAGGGGATCCGCCTCCGAGTCCAAATAATGACATTTTGTTTTGGGGAAAGATTAAGTAGATAGTGAGTGACGGTGGGGTGTAGAATAAAACACTCCAAAGTTTTCGGAGTTCTCAGTTTGAGGTTCGGGGAATTGCATCCGATATGTCCGTCTAGTCACAACAAAAAATGGCAGATGACAATATTCCAGTCTCAAATGGCTTACGAAACAATATAGTTACAAAGAAAGTAAAACAAGATATCGATCCAATGCCTACAGAGAGAATATGAGAATGGTTTTTTACCTGGTGAGAGAGTTGAAGAGTAAATGAAACAAGTAATGGAAACATAGAGGACATGTAGCTTTAAACAAAGTGACGGAATGATACGAAAGTAGATTGTATGCAAGGTATCACGATGTTAATGCAGTGAGATTTGTGCCGGGAAATGGAAGAAATGAGGGGCATGGTGTTAACTGTCCTAATTTTGACAGGCGGGTGACCGAGGAATAAATAGTAGCAAAGAAGTAATAGAAAGCCTGCGCGTCCGTCCAGGGAAGAGAAAGCGAGCAATGATAATCGAGATAGAATTGAGATAAATCCATCGTGATATCTGAAGAATGATCCTTGACACAGAACTCTGCCTCACTGGCGTCGGTCCGTGTAAACTTCGCGGCGCGCGGTGGAACGGCTAAGGTCAAGGAGGGGGGAAATATTATCAATGGAGACTATCCAAGCGAATCTGCGAGATGACTCTAGAAACTTCATCCATAACAGATTGATCGCTGGAGTCTCCATCAAGATTTAGCGTAGCGCCTGCGGAAGGTTGTTGTTCAATGGTACCAGCAGCCGACGCCAATGACAAAGATGAGGATGACGTGGAAAGTGATACATGGGTTCTGGGACGACTGTAGCTTAGATGATGCTGATGATGATATGATGGGTGGGTATACGTAGCATTGGGGAAGGAATAGTGGTTCTGATGAGTGTAATGATGGGGTTGAGATTGGCGAGGTTGAACGGTGCCATAACCGTTCATAGATGGGTTAACAGACGGGAATGATGATGCGGTGGCAGATGTAGGTGAAGGAGGCGTAGCATAATCTTCTGGAGATGCTGCTCTCATGGTGTTCACTGGACCTGATCGGTTCATCGCCGTCAAATCCAAGCTTTGAGCGCGATTGTTCAAGGATCGAGGCTTTCCAAGATGCTGTTGTTGCTGCTGCTTGAGCTTGGACTCAAGGAGAGAATCTGATCCGCGCTTGAGAGCATCCTCACTATTTCTGATTGGAGCGATGTACGAGATCGAGGGTGCGTGTCGCTATGGAACAAAACTCGATTAGTTGATTCATGGCAAAATAGCTAATAAAAAACTTACAATTCTTGGTGGATAGTACTCATTTCCTTGCTGAACCGGTGCTTCGAAACCAGCATCATCCTGCTCATCGTGTTCTGGGAGTTTATACACCTGAGAAGAAGAGGCTGAAGCCGCTACAGATGACGAATGGAACAAGGCCTTCACGTCTGGAGTGGAATTCGCCAATCTCAATCTCCTGTGTACAAATCCTGCATCCGAGCTAGGAGTTGCTAAAATCTTGGAATTGAAATGAGGGAATGCGTCCGCAAAAGAATCGGCTCGCTTGTGCTTGAGTCCATTGGAGCCCACAGCAAGACTGACACCCATTCCAACGCTGCTGCCACTTCCAACTGTAACGTGACCACTTCCGCCCACCGGGCTTACACCGACGCTACCCACTGTTGGAACAGAGCCGTACCCGTAACTGAGAATAGCACCGTGATTGTTCAAGAACGACTCGAGAGCTTCTCTGGCTGGAGCAAGGAAGTCCATGTTACTTCGTTGGCACAAGAACTTGAACGAAGGTACGTTCGATCCAGAGGACGAAAGACTTCCGTTTCCGTTTGCAACGCTACCATTTGCATCTTCACCAGAGGATGAAACTGATGACAGAGTAGAGATGGACTTTTTGTTGTTGGCACGTAGAGACGAAATATTCGCAATGATCGAAACTTGATATTCTCGTTTGATGCGGTCGGTAAAGGCGGCGAACTCGGGAGATGCACATAGACGAGCGAGATCGGGTTGAGAAGGAACAGTCATCTCAGCTTCGAAAGGTACATGATCCTAAGTTAACGCGTTGATGATGTTAAAATGACGCGCCGCTAATCAGAAAGTGATGTCACTCACGAGAAGTCGGGCGGCTGCGATATGAACTTGGCTCTCAGGGCCATAGATAGTGACTACATCCGAAGCCGTCTCCTTATCGGGGAACCTCTGGAATGGCCCTTGAGTGACGTTCCACTCTTCACAACAGTTAAAACACTCACCACTCTTGATCCTGTCTTGGACTCGATATCCTTGATAAAGATATTCTTTTCACCAAGTAACGTCCTATGATAACGTCTCGGAATCGCAACAGTTTCGTGCGTAAAATCTTTATCTTTAGGATAGACAAGCTCTAAAACAGCAGCTTTGAGATTTTCCAAGTTCATTGCATTCTTTGCTGGTGTCCTTGCAACGACGTTGTCTTCTGCATCGAGAACACTGTTCGGAGTTGTCCCGTTTGTTCCAGGTAGTGCAGGATTGGTAGTACCCGGAGGGCTTCCACCACCACCAGCACTAGTTGCGTTAGTGTTTCCATCAGATGAAGACGTGCCAGCAGTGGGAGAACCACCCGGTCCAGGAGCCCATTCGTCTCCACCATTAAAGAATTTGACAAAGACACCCCATCGCTTCATGATCCTCTGAATGTTCCGTCCACCAACACCAATGATGCGTTTATGATATGATTCGGGGACATGGAACGAGATTTCGGCAGGTAGCTCCTCGAGCAACATGCTTAGACCTTGAAGTGCTTCATGAAGAGTACCCGAGATGGAAATCACAAAGTTTGTGGGTGCAGTAGATGAAGATGGGAGAGCAGGTGGAGGAATATTGGCTGGTGTAGGCATTCCAACCGCATTATTGGCATTCTGCGCCACTGCGGCGCCATTATTCATTCCGACTCCATTTTGTTCTTGAGCTTGGGAAACATTGTTGGTAGGAGATGGAGGTGCTGTGGCTGGAGCAGTGAGAGTATCAAATCTGATTTTGCAATTGGTGACTTGCATGATCTTATTGATCTTGCCGTTTTTCTTGCCCGATATGAAGTCTCGATGCTCATTTGCGAGTTCGAGTTGGAATCGGATTTCATGGTGGAAAGTCTGAGATGATCATAAATCAGATTACAAACTTGCGCCAAAAAAAAAACAGTAAAAACTTACTTTGACGATGGGCAATTCTCCAATTGACATAATGCCTCTTCTGGCTTCATTTTCAAGGCCAAAGACCTCAAAGCAATTATCTTTGAAGACGACTTCGGCACCACCTGCGATAGTCGAAAGTCGAGTAAGGATTGGAGTTATTTGATTTGCGTTTATAGATGAAGGGGGTAATAAAAGGTTGAAATGAGTGGGTAACAAGTAAAATTGCGCGGTATAAAATTGAGTAGCCTATTAGGATAATTAGTAAAAGATTCACCAAAAGACGAGTGACAAATCGTACAAGAAGCATGATAGCTCGAATAGTTCGTTGGATATTGACGCGATTGTCGCCGTATACACCAACAACACTTGATTGACTTCCGAGAACAGGAAAATCCAAGAACGTGGCGTTATCAGACATGATAGTTTTGAGTTCCTCGAGACGCTCGGTGAGCATCCAATCGAGTTTGCGGGGAAGGATCGCCGCGTCTCTCGAGATCACTTGTTTACTCTATAGAATATTAATTAGTACACAAATCAAAATGAAGCATAGAATCTTACCTTTGTGTGAGCTGCCTGAAATAGCATATCCCTAGCTCGCTGGACCCCAAAAAACTCGCCGGTAATCCAAATCACGTTTCGATTCATCCTAGCGCTAGTACCGTTTTGCATGAGGGGAGGCGCTGAAGGACCGCCTACGAGGTCCCTTAACGGTGTCGGGAAATAGATGTTTGTCGCGGTCTCTTCTTGGATCGCCTGAATAACCGTGCGTTTGCGAGCGGCGATGATCGGATGGAGTTTATGATCTATGTCCACCGCTTCTGAGTGTAACCCCGACAACTCGTCCAACATGACGAGTAAGCGGACTTTTGCTACATCGACAGAATCACCTGTACCAGTTATAACTAGCTGGCAGAGAGGTTCTGTTTCGAGACCGTTTGAGTGAAGTGGTGCGAAGAGGGAAGGGAATGGAGAAGACGCGGTGTTTCGACCGAGAACATCCATGGGAGGAGGGAGAGGAGAGGACGGATTGACGACAGCGATGTGAGCTAGTGTCTGCGATGCGATCTCGTCCAAACGCCGTCTTACTTGCGGCTTCAGAGAAGGGGCGGGGAGTGTCGGGACAAAATCAAGAATCTCTGAGCGAGGGACCTTGATTGAAAGACGAGTCTGTGTAAAAGATGGAGTATGAATGTAAAAGTGAGTTTAGAGGGACGCGATTTTTGATGGCGCACCTGTACGGGACAATCTCTGAGGATGAGACCTTTTGCAGCGAGCGCATGAGTCTGTGGACCAGTTACAAGGAAAGCGTAGCCCCTTCCATCTTCTGAGGGACTAGCAGCTACCATACATGAAGGATGAAGAGACATTGCTTGAAGGGCGACGGCAGCGACGGCGTCATGTGAGCCGGCGTCGGTGTCTTGCCCTCTTGGGTAGACAAAAGAGAGGGAGACAACGTCCATTGTGAGATCCTTCTCGATTGAAGTTTTTTCGTTTTCTCCAGCAAAGGACGATCAAAAGGGATGGAGATTACTTTGGGGAGAAAAAGTGGTCAACTGGGCAATGACAGTAGTCCCACTTGGAATGATCGACATGTCGTCTTTTCCCACGGTGCGGCTGCATCCACTTTTATGATGACGATGTTGATGATGTCGATCTCTTTGGAAGATCCGCAATCTTGTGTTGTATCACGGTGATTTCCCATTTATCGCTTCTGGATATATTGATTCCCCGTGAATTGAAAGTACCATTTTGTATTAATGTTGGCCCTGCGAAGAACTCATCGTCGTGTGTGGTTGTGGGCGATCACTTGGACGATAGTACATGACCCTCACCCCGAGTAACGGAGTAATCTCTTCTCTCGACGCAGACACTCGGGTGATTCGGTGTTTAAAATCGGATGACATTCCACCAATGATGACGATGTACGACATGACATTTGACGATGATGGCTATCACGATGGTGATCGCACTGACCGGGGTCTCTGAGTGAAGACCCCGTTGTCTGAGAACGAAAAACATTCGAGAAAGGACTGAGATGCCACCCAAGCATCTGACGGTCCCACGCGCCCTTTTCCCACCATTCGATATAAGCTATGAGGCACTTCAACTTTGATTCTGGGTCGGTCGTGGGCCCATCGCCTCTGTATCTTGCAGGGGGAAACTTTGTTGAGAGCGCTCACAACGATCATCTGCACAACATGGATACTTCCAGCACCGCTCAGTCCAATGGTGAACAAGGCATGTCATCACTTCATCTCCCTCCCTTTGCTCCCACGGCTGACTGTTTCTACTCTCCCATAGGCGTTCTCCATGACCAGCAGTCAAATCAGCAGCAACAGTCAGCACAGCAGCATGAGGTTGCTCATCAGGATCAACAGTTTCCAGATCATTCCATGGATTCAATTCGTTCTCTCTTGGCAGCTTCACAACAATTGGCGACGCCCAACCACCAGCACGTTCCCTGGACTCCAGATGCTGTAGCTGCTGCCGTTGCTGACAGTGTGAGTCTCCTTATTTTTCTCCTAGCCGAGTCACACTCATTTCCATACAAAGTCTAAGCGTAAGCGGGGTGACTCTCCCTCCGAGGACGACGCCCGCAACAAGATGCGCAAGACCGGGACTCAGGCCATCCCTCATCACTTCCATCCTCCTCAAGCTCTTCCCTACATGACCACTGTCACCTGTCTTCATGCTGCAGTTGCCCAAAAGTCTTATGGAAATGAGAAGCGTTTCCTCTGTCCCCCTCCCGTCGTCCGAATAGACACCCCTATCACTCAAAATCATCGTTACCGCGCACAACAGCTCTCTATGAGAATCTTTCCAGAAATCTCCGAGCGTGATGTCGGTAATCCTCCTGAACAGAGAGCAGCTTTGGATGATATGATGCAAGCCTGCTTCAAGTATCTCCACGTTGGAGGTTCTGCCAAAAGCAAATCCTTCCATCTCTCCCTCGAAATCGCAGATCCTCCCGTATTCGAGAGTCGTCTCTCTCAATCCGAACACGGAGAATCAGAACAATTGCCAATTCCCAAGATGGTTAAGCTTCCTCGCGTTTGGGCCTCATTCAATTCCGCCCCTGTCACTATCATCTCTAAACCTTCCAAGAAAACTGCTAAAACTCGGAACCTCGCTTCCTGCATCCTTGCAGGCGGACCGGTATCCCTCTTCAACCGTATCAACTCGCAAACCGTCCGTACAAAATATATGACCGTCGATCAAGGTCGCCTCTGCGCTTCCAACACCACGTGGAGTGCCTTCAATGTCGAGGTTGTTCAAGCCGTCACCGATCCAAACTCTGCACAAGATTTGGCATCCCAATTCCATCCTGGAGCTGCTCCTCCTCAACCTGTCACCTACGGGTCTACTCTCTTACTCACCGACTCGCATACCGGCTTGACATCCGATCCACTCATCATCCGCAAGGTTGATAAAGGAAGAATTGTCATGGATGAAGGCACCATGGGTGGTCCCGTCTCTCAAATGCAAAAAGTTGCTCTGTGCAGGATCACCGAGACTGGCGCGCGCTATTACTTGAGCGCTGCGGGTCCTCTCCAGATTCTGCCCGACCCCAATGCACCCCAGGGTCCCGACGGTAAAGGACATGTAATAGCCACTCATCCACTCGTCTATCAACCTCCTGCTATTCGGGAGGAGATGAAGAACGATGTCAGAGTGGAAGTTGACGAGGTGGACGACTTTTTATGCTGGACGATTGTTGGAATCTGTGAGTGTTCAACTTGACTCTAAAATCCATGACACTGACGTTCCATTAGCTAAATTCCAATATACCTTCTTTGATGGCATTCATAATACCTCCTTCCCCACTTTCCCCATCACTCCATTCCCAACCCTCCTGTCAACGCCAATGTACAAACCTGCCACTCATACTCTGGATCTCACACTCTCCAACTTCTTCTATATGGATCCAAACGAGATGACAGGGGTGTCTCATCCTCTGGAGATCTGGCTTGGAACTCTTGGTCCTTTGAACGCCCGAGTATACCAAGGTGGCACCTTGACCCACACAATTGGACCTAATCCAGCAGCAGGTCCATCAAATGCCATGGCGCATCCCAATGGTCCAGCTCAACCTCTACCACGTCAGTTCGTGCACGTAGTGAGCCCTAATTCAGGCCAACCCGAGCCTGCTCCTCCTATTCCTGCTGCGTTGCTCGGACAGGTGATTGTCGTTGTAGAGATGCCTCCGGTTCATGACGTACTCAAGATGGTGGAGATGATGACCGGAATTGATTACACTCTTGGAGGACCACTTCACGGCATGACTGCCATGGAGCCAGCTGAGACATCTGGTGAGCCAACCAATGGTGCTGGAGCGGGAGAAAATGGTGATGATGCAGAGGGTAAAGGAAAAGGAAAAGCTGATGATGCCGCTGCTTCTTCGGCGCCAACATCTGACGCACAAAATGGAACGAATGGAACAACACCCCGACCTCAATCTTTGGACCCTAATAACCCAACTGCAGTTCCTGCACATCTCATTCCTCACCCTGGTGCCGCCGGTGGTCTCTATCCTCCCGGTCATCCTCACGCACATATCGCCATGCCTATGCCAAGTATTACTCGCGGTGTTCCCTTACTCTTCGTCAGGTCAGCAGATGGCATCGGCTATCATTCAGGAAGAGAAATGGCCTGTGAAAACATGCTTGCGCCAATGGGTACAGTTCCTGGTCCAGATTTGCAAGGCTGGACACTGCGGGTTATTTGAACTCACGAATTTTGGGGGCGTTGTAAAAAATTGTTCTGTTTTGTAAATTTTTTGACGTTATTTTCGAAGGTGTTAAACAAGACTGGCACAAGGCCTATTATTCATGAACAAACGGGCTACTTTCCCAGTTTTATATGGTTTTATGACGTAGCAAGCGATTTCCACATGCCCTAGTAACTCTCTTTTGGTCTGATTTTCTTCTCGTTTTATGTATTCATGGTGTCCCAGATGATCCAATGACCTTCAGAGGAAATGATTCTTTTTCTAATCGTCTGTGACGCATTGCTCCCTTTCGCTCTATGCTTGTCCATAAACACCCTCCCCTTAAGACCTTTTTTTTTCCTTCACTCTCTTTGGATTCGAAGTATATAGTTTTACACGTGTTGCTCAGACCTTCGTTCTCTATACATATAGTCGAAGCGAATATCACTGTATTCAATTCTCTGGTAGTGAGATCACTCGGTGAGCAAGGATCGTGCTGAATAGGTGGCTCAAGAGATGAAAAATATATTCTACAAAGAGACAATTATTGATACATGGTGAATAATATGAAATCTGCATCAGGGTGAGAAATACGAATGTCCGATGAAACAGGAGAGTTAACACAGCATTTCATTCATCATGTCTTGTTGCCGAGGTTGATGTCGCTTGACGAGAGCATTGCCCACCTAATCCGTAACCGTAAGTTCGGTCATATTCGCCGAGGCTGGAGCTCTTTTTCAACCAGATTTCTGCGATCTCGATGTCTTGGTCTCCGACAGGTACTCCGGCATTGTTGACGGATCTCTTGGCCCAGACAGCGGAGGGTGATGTCGCGACTGTTGTGCTGAGTCCGCTCATTGCCTGGCTATCAAAGTATGCCGCTCGTAGGTTGAGCAACAGCCTTGTGCCGCCTAGCGTAGCAGAAGCGTGGGTCAATGGTAGACCAACCAAGATCAGACCAGGTTGAGAACGCTGAAATGTGGATAATCAATGTACTAGTATGCGTCATAGTCGGAAAATAACTGCTTACTGCGAAAACTGTCCACGAGATGCACATGAATAGAAGACATACTGCGAGCATAAGGAACCAAAGCAGGCTGTCTCGAACGATGACTGTGAGGACCCTTGAACGGAATCCGTACAATTTTATGTTGTGATATGCCTTGTATGCAACGAGAAATGAGAGCCAGGATTCGTAAACTAGACCTGCGAAAGAAGTCAGTTGGGATGGGGTGCAAGTTCTGGATAGATAGGGGAACCTCACATATGAGCCATATACCTAGAGACCATTCGGCGTTGATATTTTCGGACCAGCAACCTGTCATACCTGGTGGTGTCGGGAGGGCTGGAATATACATGTTAGGTTGGGTGGTTCTCCTGTATTTGTGGATCGGCTTACGACTGTATCTCCCGACGTCGATGAGGAAGAGTGTGACCATACCGGTGAGTTCCAGCACACAGAATATGGCATTAAACCAGAGAAGCTTTTTATTGCATTCATAGAGCACGTAGACTATGAACCAAGTTTAGCCATGGAGGATTGACGGGATAAGCTATTACTTGCCTCGACATTGTAATGCGACCTCTACTGCGCCAATCAGGATGAACCCACCGAGGCCCATGATATAAAAGTACCTCTTGCAGCTATGATGATCAGGCTGAACTCAGATGCCATGTCTTCGCTGATACATGCGAATATTGGACCTACAACTGCACAAGCAAAGGTCGGCATGACGATCGCGTAGAGGATTGAAAGGTACTCACATGAACGGACCAGCCTGAGTGGAGGACGACAGTAAAGTCATACTATAGCCCGATGAGAAATTCACTGATGATGCACATGTACTGATGAACGTACCGTAAGGAAGGCGATGCCGTAGTAACGTGTGAAGAGATACAGAAGCTTGGATTTAGTGCCAGACCGTCTCTGTAGATTCATGCATAATAAATATCAAATGATCTTTGCGCTGAGCACAAGCGACGCACCCAAACCAAATTGATCTATGGAATCCATCAGTTTGTCGTACTTTTTCAAAACATTAGCTATAAGAATAACTGACCTCCATGTCCAGGGTGATGAAGTAATCGTAGACTATCCAAGCTAAGCCGGCGACTGCATACGAGCATAATCAGTGAAGTTGCATTGAAGCAGTGAAGGTAGACTTACTTGCACATAACTGGCTCGTGTAGTTTTGGCCCACCAGTGTAATATAAAAGTCAATGAGATTAGTTGCTCCATATTTGCTCACGTCCATGGTTTTGAAAATGCGGGAGGATTAACTCCAGTGGAGATATAAAGCTTATATGTAAAGGTGGATAGGGGGTTCCTTGCTCAGCTGGTCTTGAACCATCTATAAGCGATGTAGTAGGTGATTTGGTTCCTGTATTTATTTAGATAATGTCAGGATTGAGGTGATCGTTACCGTTGGAGCAATTTAGGACACTGATCGGCGTGCGACGTGCAACGCCACATTGGTCACATGTCTCAAACCGTGCCTATTACTCTCCCGCATATCTGGCCAACGAATGGCGTCATTTACGGAGCGGCTCCCTGACGAAAATGGGCTGAAACCGCCCACGCCGGCGAGCTAATTAGACGATTTTCTAAAATCGGAGCGGCCACCGATAACTTGCCAAGTCATGATACTGAGCCATTCCTCTGTACGAAAGACTTGTTTTCCACAGCTTTAGGAGAATAGGCGGTACATCAGAGGTTTGGGAATGTATCATGTCATGGGTTTCAACATGTCTTCCTTTAGCTCTCTGGGGTTAGATAAGGGGTAGACCCACGTCTCCAAGCCGACTTGATTTCCCCAAGGGGCATCAACTTGCAATAGGCATCATGCGGACTCCATGCATTGTTTATTGGTTTGATCAAGGAATTGTCATTTGTCAGAAGCTATATGACTAGCGATGGTGCAGCGAACAGAAGCGATATTTTGGTGCCGAAGACTCAGAAAGGGTACTTTTGAGGACTAGGAAGAATACAGAACTGGATGTCTACACGGGAGATTAACCGTTAGATTAGAGGTGTTTGTAGCTCGGTCCAACAAAGCGTCATCACCTTCAGTTTGAGGACGAGTGGGCCTGGAACAACGCGAGAGCGCCCTTGTTGGTTATGACGCTGTACGGATGGGGCTCGTTCACCTTATTGACTTCTGTAGTCGCAGGTAGAGATGCTGAGCCCAATGCTGCAGCAGAGACAATGCTCTTCGCAAGGCTCTTGACCTTGAAGGAGATAAGCCGTCAAGATACATCTCGGAATGAGACATCAAGACTTACCGAGATTTCCAAAGTAGGAGTGAAATGAGAGAGGAACCCGGTTACCTTGCTATAACGTGAGTTCAGTATCGATATCGTAGCAATTCCGCTGACGTGCTCACCCGTATACAGTTTCCAAAATTCGGTGATCCCCCCTATCGGCATCTTTCAAGAGTCCAGGACGAAACACGATCGTGTCGCTGTAACCCAAACCTGCTAGACCCTGTTCCGTTTGACCTTTGCTCCTGAAACAGACTTCGTCAGTCAGGGCGTTGAGGGATATCACACTGAATAATACCTTGAGTAAAGGAGAAATGACGAGGCATTGGCTCCGGTTGAAGAGAGATATACAAGTTTTTGCTCTCCGTCGGATTTGGCTGCCTTTGCGGCGCTGATTGGATAATCACGATCAATCTGGAGGAATTTCTCTTCACTTCCGGCGATTGCTCGAGTTGTTCCCAACTGTTCGAATTCAATCAATCTGCGATGCCTACAGTATTTTACAAATAACCACTTACCGTGATGATAACTACATCAGCTTTCTCATCTTTGAGCCCGGCTTCTTCGATTTTGTCAAAGTCGACAATCTTTTGAACAAGCTTTTCCTTTCCGGGAACGTCGTTCAACGCTTCAGCAGGAGTGACGCGTCGACCGGCTTCGATCACTTTCCCAAAGTCCTTGGAAGCCAACAACTCTTGGAGGACGTGTTTTCCTGTAGCGCCTGTGGCGCCGAACAGCAGAGCGGATCGACCTGCGGAGAAAGTAGAAATGACATCAATATTACGCAACTAACTGCAGACTATGCATGCCGAAGGCGCGAATCCTTTTTTTAGTCAAACTTACCAGCATTAGTGGAAGCCATCACAACTATGAATCTTGCTTGGTAGTAGGTTTGAGAAAACGTGTCGTCGTTGAGAGTGGAAGAGATTCAACGGAACGGTCTTATCTACGTTGGGATTACAGGGTCCCCGTGGTAACCGGGTGGAAAAGTTTAAAAATCCGACATGCTCTATAAGCAGCGATAAGAAGGGAAGGCAGCGAAGCTGCCAATGGTTCTTGAGTTTTGGACACGCCAAAGAGGTAATGAATTATTGCGAGAGTATTAGCTAAAATAACACACTCTAGAAATACAGGAATTCAACTAAAGGCCCTGGGCAAAGAACGAACGAGCGTGACGAGAGAAAAAGCGAGCATCCCTATCAGATAAATGGCGTGCTGCAGATAGCAAAAGAGCATCATGAATGTTTTTACAAGTTCTTGCGATCATAACTGGGCGGCGCGTCCATTCTCCCATTGGCCGCATCCACCTGGTTTTGAGCCAGTAATTCGGTTTCGATGAAGCGGTAGTCCGGAGCTGGGGTAGCTGAGCTAGACGGACCTGCTCCATTTTTCATAGCGTTAATCCTCGATGTGATGCGATTGAAGTCATGGTCAGAGAGTGGGGGAGGAGAAATGGTTTGATGAGGCAACTGCGTCGCGCCGTGTGAGGGACTCGACATCGTGCTTGGAGAGAGAAGAGAACTGGGAGCGGGTGAAGCAATCGGGTGATGTATTGGGTAGACATTTGAGTGGATGGGAGGGGGGAGAACAGGAGCCTCTGGTACAAGGTGAGAGCGAGACGTGTCAATCCCAACAGAATCGCGCTGAGAGGAGCTTGTACTGTAGGTGCTTCCTTGCGATTGCATCCAAGGAAATGGAGGTTGGACTGCACTGCTTGGAGGAGATCGTTGGGAATTAGGATAACCTGCGGTAGCAGCGGTTGCTGGCCGGCTCGGGGCATTGGAATACTCTACCACGATACCGCCAATCGGTGGGACAAGAGGAGCTGTACTATGTGTTCCGTGTGAGCCCGTCCTTGTATACGATGTAACCCCACCGTCTATTTCAATTTTTTCCTTGGAGTTATTTGAGCTAGTCCTTTTCCTTCGCCATAAGAAAAAGACGAGCAATGCTACTCCTATCACTGCAGCTACTCCACCGAGTGCCGCACCGACGATAACACCGGTGTTTGACTTTTTCTTAGATGAACCAACGTTATTAGCAACGGATGTAGTCTGTGATCCGTAGGTACTTGTCGCGTCCAATGGTAGAGACGATGCTAGTTCATAGTCATCGGGTACTGTATACTGCAACCACTGCCCTATGAAACCAGTCTATTAAAAAAAGATCAATCGCAAACCTCAATAATAACTTACAGTCAATAAATCCGGTTCCATCTGTCTTGCCCTCACTTTGACCGCTGAATGTGACGGTCAACTGGTGATCACCGTAAGGGAGATCAGTTCGAGAGTACAGCGTCTCTCCGCATATGTATTCTGGGGTGGCCGATCGGTCTATATTTGACTGGTAACCATCCACGTTAATCGCAAGGACACCGCCTGCGAAGCCTCGGGTACCGTAAAGATATACAGCAGTACCTTCGAAAGCAATGTCAACTAGGAAAGTAGGCAAAATAATGAAAGTAGCACACCTTTGAACCTGACAGAAAAACTACTTCCTACTTCATAACTAAACTGCGTGCCTCCACACCCTGTATATGGCTTCCATCCGTAGCCGACGTAGCTAATACATATGATTAGCCAGGTGATCGTGCGATAGCTTAGTCGTTACTCACTTGACTGATGTGTCAGATGCGTAGATCGTTACATTTTGGGCAGCATTTGCAAAGCCCAAGTATAGCAAAGTAGTGGCTAAATGAGTCCACTTCAAAGAGCTAACCATGCGTTATGAGCGAGCGATAAAAAGGAGAAGAGTGGACACGAACAGTCAGAGCATGGGGGATTTTAACCATCTGTCCGAGGGAACACTCAGGTGGTATTGTGCCTGGAATAACGTGAGTATGCAGTGCGTTAGGTTTAGCACCGTTGAAGGCACCGGTTTCTGATGTTCACGACGTTAGCGCTTTGGTATCTGTTGTATGCATTGAAGATGGCGTTTACTAATACCGGGCGCTTGCAAGCGAACGGGCCAATGAAGTCGAGGCGGGAACGGCACCTCCCTGACCTGAGGCGCAGTGACATTCCGTTAACAGGGGTTTTTGCGCTATAAAGGGTGCTCTTGGCATTATCTGTACCGCGTGGTACAGAGTGATATCTAAGTGTCAGGTGTTAGCGGCTATTCGATCGTCGAGGAAAAGGGAAACTCACTCTACCGGATTGACATTCAAGTACTGTATAAGAAACTCTAAAATTGATGAGATGCGTTGATAGGAAATACTTGATCAGCGAGTGAGAAAAAGGCCTCCGAATCTTCCCAGACGGGAGACCGATGAGCGGGGTGATTTGATTAAAACCAGAGGATGTGAACAGGAGAATTAGTAACCCCCGATATTTTCTTCTACTGATCCAACGTGCATCCCACTTTTCAAGCGCACACGTTATCACCCCATCAAGTATACCCCATCATTAACGCCACTATTTCCAGACTTGGATTCAACAAGTTATAAATGCGTCGTCGCACTCGAACAAGCGAAGTTTGTGCAAAAAGGAGTGTGCATATGGGCTGACCCCTAAGTGATTAACAATCTCCGCTTCGCTCGTTACGGAACGACTTTATCGGCTTTGGGGACTGCATACGACGCCGAAGACATCCGTTATGCGATGGAGAACGGCCGATGGAGATGGCTGCCGATGTGTGATTGTAATGGAGTCGGCCGTAAATGAATTGTGATTTCGACTGCGAAGATTGCCCCAGCCGATTTTCGATTGGACGCATGTTTGACACTGATTAGGAGATTCCCCGCAAATCAATCAAACCATCTATCGCACTTTAAAAACTTGCCCAATCTGCCGCGTTATCCTCACTTCACCACCTCTCTCACAAGTCCTGCCATCATGACCAACGTTGACGGGTCTGTCAAGTCGCGCATTCAATGGCTCTCGGGTCTTGTTCCAGGACCAGAGCCATCAGAGGACACAAAATTCCTTCGAAAGGTGAGGCATAAATGACTCCTAGTCTGAAAATGTTACACATTCATCTATTCCCAATAGACTGCCATCATTGCTACCATTGGTAAAACGCCCTATACGCCAATGCTGCGACATCTCTCTGATCAGCACGCGTTCTTTTTTTCTAGGTCCCAAGGTCAACAATGTCGCGTCACTTGCGTCACTTGCGCAGGCGGGCATGAATATCGGTAAGCATTGCATCGTATCCTCATTGACCACGCTCAACTCCCATGATCAACAGTCCGAATGAACTTCTCTCATGGATCATATGAATACCACCAAAGTGTGATTGACAATGTCAGGACGATGGTTCGCGGTACGCTTTGTAGTTCCTTTCATTGTTCGAACAAAACTGATCCGCTGCAAACAGAGGGCAAAGGCAACGGTCGACCAATCGCTATTGCACTCGACACCGTATGTTACCATTACTCCATAATGACCTCACAAACTAACCGTCGTCTTCTTCTGCAGAAAGGGCCAGAGATCCGGACCGGGCTAATGAAAAATGATACTGATGTGAGTCCAGGAACCTATGATGTCATCCTTCATTCACCAAACTGAAACCCTGAAGATTAAAATCTCGGCTGGGCACGAATTCATCGTCACGACCGACCCTCGTTATGCAGAAGCATGTGACGAGGAATACATGTATGTTGACTATGTAGGTCGATGTCTCTTCACGCATGCATGCGCCGGAACTCACGATTCCCTAGGCTAACCTTCCTCAAGTCACCTCTACCGGAAAACTCATCTACGTTGATGACGGTATTTTGTCGCTACTCGTCACGGCCATTGATGGTCAAAATGTTCACGTTCGTGCCGTGAATAATGGAACCCTTTCCTCGCGCAAAGGTGTCAATCTTCCAAAAACCGCCGTTGATCTTCCCGCCCTTTCTGAAAAGGACAAGAAAGATCTTCAATTTGGCGTTCGCAATGGTGTCGATATGATCTTCGCTTCTTTCATCCGTCGTGCACAGGACGTTATCGACATTCGTGAGGTTCTTGGTCCCGACGGTGCAGCCATCAAGATCATCGTCAAGATTGAGAATGAGCAAGGATTGCAAAACTTTGATGAGATCTTGAGGGAGACAGACGGTGTTATGGTGGCTCGTGGTGACCTTGGTATTGAAATCCCTGCCAGTCAAGTATTCCTGGCTCAAAAAATGATTATTGCCAAGTGCAATATCGCCGGAAAGCCAGTTATTTGCGCTACTCAGATGTTGGAGGTGAGCTATATCTGGCTGCCTAAAGCGGAAATGTCTCATATACCATAATCTTTACTAGTCCATGACCTACAACCCTCGTCCCACTCGTGCTGAAGTCAGCGATGTCGCTAATGCAGTGATGGACGGCGCCGACTGTGTCATGCTTTCAGGAGAGACGGCCAAGGGTGCATACCCAATTCAATCGGTGCTAATGATGGCTGAGACATGCTACCTCGCTGAATCTGCCATCTGCTACCCACCTCTCTTCGATGAGCTTCGTGAAGCTACTTCTCGTCCGACCCAAACTGTGGAAACGGTAGCTATGGCTGCTGTCGCTGCTGCACTCGAGCAAAGGGCTGGAGCCATCCTTGTCTTGAGTACCAGTGGTAATACCGCCCGGTTGATCTCGAAGTACAGACCAAACGTTCCGATTATCACAGGTACATATCGCTGGTCCCTTTTATGAACGTCACTGTTACTAATATTGTGATCTCAGTGACTCGTAACGAGCAAACATCCCGCCAGATTCACCTCCACCGTGGCGTATATCCAGTTTGGTACCCTGAGCCCCGAGGAATCGTAGCATCTCAGTGGCAGACAGATGTAAGTGGCTATCACTGATCTACTATGCAATCCCAGAACTTATACCATCTTTGATGCAAAACAGGTTGACAACAGAATTCGTTATGGATTAAAGACTGCTCTTCAGCTTCGTATCATCCTCCCTGGAGCCACTGTCATCGCTGTGCAAGGCTGGAAAGGCGGTCTTGGCCATACCAACACCCTTCGTGTCCTTACCGTTCCCAACGATCCTGCTGACTTGGAGATTCAGCCATTGGGCTCCGCTGACAGTTAAGGTTGTCAACACGCTTTTGGTGACTTCATAGCTTTATATTTTTTGTGATCGATTCTTGATGATCTCGACGGACTGAATTTCCATATCTGGTTTGAAAAGTTTGTTCTGTAGAAGCTGTCTTATACATTGAATTTGTTTTTCTGATGCAATGAGCTCGAGTATGAAGGTTGTCAAAATAAACTAGTAACGAGGTAATTACTTGCAGAAAGGCTATCAACGCGGATGACGGCATGGTGCTGAATCACTAATAGAAGGTGCGAACATTTTAATGATGGGTCGCGCGTCACATGACGCCAGTGCCACACTCATAAGAAAGGAACATGCTTCAACGATACTATCGACCATCACTCATGAACCAAGTAGCCGAGACATCGACAAGGCAATAATAAAGCGCAGCGAGATTCTCCGCAGCTGTCTTTCCCGGTATCTATATATGCTCATGCCACCTTGACGTAGGCATGCGTTAGTAACTTGATCGATATCATCATCATTGCGTGGAAGTAGTGAACCTACCACCATCATCAACTCTCGGAATAAACCGATAAGGTGAGCTCACCTTTTTACTCACCATCAGGTGATGTTTGGGGCCGCTATGTAGCCGCTATGTCAGAACAGTGGAATAGTCATCATGATGTGGACTTAATCAACAGCTGACCGAGATATACTTCAGGAACGGAATGAGGTTTCTCCCTGATTGGTGTCGTTTCTACACTCGAAGAAAAGATGACCATACAATGGCGAACCCGAGTATAGACTTAACATCATGATTCTCGTTATAGTTTATGCGTATTTTCAAATACTGGACTGATGGACGAGTTCGCCAGTGGCTTGTCCTATTCATCAAGCTCAAACTTTTTTGCGTTGTTTTCCGAGGTGCCGTATACCTAGCGACCAACGATAGCTCTGCTATCGTGTCGACTTTGACTGACAATGCTTTGGCATGATATCGACATCAGTCGAGCGGATGATAGTCCCGATGACAAGACGCAATATACAGGTGAGGTTCCAGTACGTGCTATGAAATTGCATATTCTGATGCGAGGAGGAAAAGAGTCTTTGCGACGGGACTTGGTCCGAAATACCTCGCTACGGCAAGTAGTATTGTACTTCTTTGCAGGTCACCTCGCAGTCCCTTCAATTGACATGGTCGTAACTTCGGACCCCGTATCACTTCGGATAATGTTGCGGGCTGCTCATAAGACATAGACATCGCTCTGCAGGTCAACCTCACTCTGCCGTAGGTCGTTACGAATTGTTGGTGCTAATGGAACATTTTTGATACCGCCGGAAATGGAATGTGTAAGACATCTGCCAGGTTTGGTCCATGTGCTTGCTAATTCCTACCAATATAGGTATTGACATCAACCAGGCCTTGCCTTGTGTCCTTTCCCTGCCGCCCTAAGGGTGTAAAGCACTAGGCATGCGTATCAAGGAATGTTGCTTGGAACAGGTACAACAGGATGAATGCGACATCTGGGGATTTCCATGGCTACTCACCACTTCGTGGGCATAATGGTCTCTGTCTCACTGAGCTGAACAGTCTACTGAGACCACGTTCTCTGCTCAATGGCGCTTGTATCGAGAACTACATTTGGCAATCTTACCCCAGCCAGCGGCGATACAACTGTTACCGCTCAACACCAAATCCGATTCGCTGCCTCAGGCTTTGGCTGGTCTAAGTTCTAGGATAGCTTGTTTATTATTGTTGAAATTGTATTTACATCATGTGCCAGGAAAAATCGGTAACCCCAAGGCTTTGCGGAACCATATATGAACCTTATTTGTCACAGCACGCAGAGATCGGTAGACCAGCCCGGTCTTGATCGAAGTCCAGTATTACTCCCTATTATAATCATATTCATATTGCGCATGGGAACATATGGGATATTAAAACAGGTGACATGATATCCAAGAAAACTAAACAGACATGGGTATACAGATTAAAGTTCAAGTGAGTGAGACAGTCAAGGAATGTGCTAGAGTGTGTAAGTAGTGTTTAATCGAGCGGTGTTATGCTACTTTTTGATCAACTGGGGATATTCAATTTTACATTCCTTTGTCCTGGAACCAATCCACACTGCGGAACATCCATGCTTCACGTCCGTGACCCCGTGATCTTGATCCACTGGAGCCATCCTCTCCACCGAAGCAGCTTTCGAGGAAAGACGTGAAGGCTCCTGGACGATGACCTTCGCCGAATGGAGAGAAAGGATCTGCGAGAGGGACGGGAAGAGGAAGAGGAACGGACGATTCGAGACGGTAGCCATGAGAGCTCAACGCCTTGAGCACATGTGAAAGGAGAACTGGGAGGGTATCGGTATCTGCCTCAATAAGTTGCGTAACGCCATTTGAGCGTGAATCTGAGAAAACAGGTAAGTCTATGCGCATATATGACAGGTAGGACGCTACTCACAGGCTTGGGCAACTTCTCGTCTGCCGCTTGATCGCTTTCCTGTACCTCGGCTGATGACAGAGTCGAGATAATAAACTCCTTTAGTCTCCCACTTCTCTGCCTGAACACCAAACTCCAGAAGCTCGGAGCGGTCGTGATCAATTTCGTCTCCTTCCGAGTCGTAACCTCCTGGTTTGGTGCCTGTGTGAACTCCAGCACCTTCCCTACCAGTATTCCTGATTGCGCCAATCACAGCCTTCAGAACATCACTTGGAACATCAATGCATCTGATTCCAACACGCGCGATATCCAATTTAACTTTTCGGCGTTCGATGACCTCCCCGTCATCATTGAGAACCGAGACCATTTGCTTGCGGCGAGCAATTGGCGTGACATTCAGCTCGACGCAGAAGAATCGAGAATGATTATCGGGTGGAGTAGTGGAGAAAATGAGCTGAGGAGGAAGACAGTGCAGTTCTGCGAGGTAAGAAAAGCCTTGACCGGCTAATGTAGCGAAGAGCATGGTGAGCAAGCGCATAGCACTGAAAAAGGTTTACAGGCGTCAAAATTTCGTTCCCCGGTGATAAGAAAGATCACTTACACGATGCCCTCCATGCCTCGAGCGGTCCAGATACCCCAGTTTCTCCTATCGCTCTCTGTCAGGCCACTTTCATAGCCGCCATACCGCCTTGGCTCGGGACCTCCTTCCCCGAGACCTGCAAAGCCTACAATGTATTCCCCGCGGCCTTCCTTTTGAAAAGTGAGACCGGGAAGCCACATCGTCACAACCTTCTCCTTGATAGCTCGCATCAGGGCGTTGGTGCCATAGCGAGGGATGTTGGATATCTTCAGAGTCTGAGCAGTAGGCATGGTAATCATGAAGGTATCAGGGGAGAAGCGAACGGTGCCAGAGGAAGTAGAGGAAGTAGTGCGTTTTCGTAAGTTCGGACGAACTGGAAAGGTTCCCGTATGGGTCGGACTGATACGAGGAGCAGGAGGAGCGTCCCCGTAGGTCAGTACTTGCGGAAGTGCGTTGAACGCTGAGTTGCGCTCTGTGTCCGAGTCGTTAGAGCATGAGGAGGGTGCCCTAGGAGGAGGCCTTATTTGCAATGCACCAGGAGGAGCACTACGTCGGCCACTTGGATCAATGAAAAGAGCTTGAGACTCCCCACGAATGCGCTGAACTGAGGGTGGAATCGCAGACATCGTCCCATTGTAAGTGGGTACGGGATGCGAGGCAACAAACTGTTTAGGTTGTTGCATAATGACAACCGGAGCTGCATTAGAAGCAGTAGCAGAGCGAATGGTAGGCATGGTTGTGCTAGGAGGAACGACAGCGTATTTTGATGAGGCACCGGCTTGGACAGTAAAAGCTGCAGTCGTCTGATACGGTGTTCCGCGCTGAAGCGAAGGACGACCAGGAGCTGGAGCAAGTTGGGGAACCTGAGCAGTTACATATACTTGTGCAGCCATTGGAATAGAGTTTGGAGTCCGATGAACAGCAATTGCAGAGGGCCCCCTCGTGTGCGACGACGTAGCTCGAGGGTTGGGTAAAGCCATATTTGTAGATGGAATTGCTACCGGATTAGGAGTGGCCATATGAAGCTTTTGTTACTGTGGTGATATGATATTGACGCGTGGTAAATAAAAATTTCGAGGCACATGTCAAACCCAAACATCGTACCAAAGGCCAGAGAGGTGCAGGTGAGTGGCAATATCAAACGCGATGCAACAGATGGTGAGATACTCACAGTTGATAAACAGATATTAGAGATATAGGAAATTTTTTTGGCCTAGAGAAGGGCTTTGCCCAGTGCACAGACGGCGCGACGAGGAGGGTGCGCAAAGGGAAAAACCACCTAACACGAGCCTCGGTCTGGGTATTTGTATGTTGGAAGGATGAGACGTCTCCCACAAAAGCCACTTACCGAAATACGTGGCTGGGTAAGAGGTAATATTTATTGTTTCCATTGTTCCCTAGCTTCCGATCTCCATTAATGGTTGATCATCATAACGTCCAATGCGGTCTCCTTTGATCCTTCTCTCGCAGGGGTAAACGGGTAGTTACCGGGGAAAAAAGGTTTGACAGGGCCGCCCTTAACCGCTGAATGGACAAGTGCGGTTTAGTCTGGCTATTTAGAATCATTCTATGAAGCCAGGGATGCGTCTCAAGTCTTGTGATTCTGGTCCACTCCCTGATACATGAGGCAGGCGGTCGAGACATCGAACATCGGTCCTTCCAAAAGTAGATGTCCGGTGCTTAAATCAGCAGGCACCGCTCACGGTCTACTCTTTAACGTTGCTCAACCATGACGTCCTCGATTACTCTTATCGTCGCCGCCACAGCCAGCAATGGAATTGGGGTGAAAGGTGCGCTACCATGGAGGCTTCCTCGAGAAATGGCGTACTTCGCGAAGGTCACTTCGAGCGCTCCGGCTGGTTCCGTAAACGCGGTCATTATGGGCAGTAAAAGCTGGGAAAGCATTCCAGGCAAATTCCGGCCTCTGAAGAACCGCTTAAACATCGTATTAAGCTCTCAGCGTGATTATGATTTGTGAGTTGTGTATAACACCGGTTCTGCGCAATGTATCGTAAGCTCTTCACCTTACAAAGTAACGAGTTAACAGGTGCACGACTGATGATAAGGCTGTACTGCAACCATCTCTTCAATCGGCATTGGACTATCTAAATAATGGATTGCCCGGGCACTGGTCGCTCCACAGGACCTTTATCATCGGAGGTGCCGGGTTATACAAAGAATCATTGACACTCCCTTCCGCCGACCGAATCCTCCTGACGCGCATAACATCCCCCGCTTTTGAGGAATGTGATGTATACCTTCCCGATTTTCTCCCCAATGGCTCTCCGTGGCAACAAGCCACTCATCAGGATCTTGAGAAGTGGACTGGTATGGAGGTCCCAGCTGGGCTTCAAGAGGAACGCGGTACTACCTATGAATATCAGATGTGGATTCGTTAAGCATTGATTTTGAATTGAAACGAAGTTTTTCCCATTCTAAACTCGGTGACTACAGTTTGAAGCTTCTTTAACCGAGGGATTGTAATCGTGTTTGGATGCTATGTATTTTGCCCTCAATAATTCCCCTCGGAATATGCCTACTGTATCACCTTCCTCTTTAGACAATTTCCTTCTTTGCCGATTAGGAAAGTTTCATCCACCATCTCAAACGTCACGTTTAACTAGTTGAGTTAGTAGCTCAGTGTTGACACTCTGAGTGGTGTACAAGCATTCTATCGTTCCGTAGAGAAGTGTCTGTAAGTGGTTGTCTCAACCCAAGTCAGCGAGTCATCCTGCTACGTCACAGAACACCTCTCCTATGGCAACATGCACGCAGTCAAAGGGGTATTTTCTTGCTTTCAAGTGTTACGGTATGCCATAACTCCTTTCAAAAAAAATTTTATGGCTGAGCAGCAAATCCAAAATAAGAGAAAGTTTGATCCCATTTTCCAAATTTGGATGCGGCGTCTCATGATGTGACGTACTCTCGTGATCTCCTAACCTGTGTAAATGTTCAACGTGTAATCTTATCTCATATAATGGATCTCCTTTCACATCACTCTTCTGCAATAGAGAGACGAGACGCGAGCCAATCTCAGTTTCAAAGTTTTAAGTTTCAAAAAGGCCATCAATGGATCGAAGGCCTGGCCATTTCAGCTCAAGCCGCGTTTACCATTCCTAGATAACAACTTGCCACACGATTATCGAGTCATTCAAAATATAGTTGACGATATTGGTCGGCTTCTCACTCTGAAAGGCCCCACCGGCTCCACATATTATGATGATTTTCAGACATTGTCTTGAACTTACCGTACGGTGAACACCGATATGAACTTGGCATCCCCTCGAAAAGCCGATGGTCGCAGTTCCCCCAGGTTTTCAACTACCATAAATCTCCACGATTTGCAGGGCGAATATACCAAAGTACGTGTCAAGGCCTTCATTTACGAGAATTCACAGCGATGACCTGTAGTTGAGAATCAATCAGGGCGGGGAGGACAGCCTGGAATGGGCTAAAGAATCAAGCAAGTAGATAATGTGTGAATTATGACATGCTTTAAGCAGCTAAGTTTCTGTCTAGTGAACACCGTTATCCCAATGGGTCAAGGGTACGCAAAGCTCTAGACACCTTGACAGCACAAACGTGTACGGGTAGATCTTCATGAGCGGGGCACCGGATTTGCGTAAAATTATGAAATCACAAGCACAACGGAGTGAAGATTCCAAGTGTAGTCGATATACATGGACAAGCAAACATCTTCAAATCGATTCCTTCACGTGATCCTTCAGCGCTTGGCGACCACTATCCGACTTCAGCACCGCTGTAGAAGCTTCTGTCAGAAGATCATTGTTCCAAGCTATTCTAGGTTTGAGGTGGCAAATAGCGGATGTACATTGCTGCTCCTTCTCGTATCATCCACTGTTGACTGACCTGACCTAATCGGGTGTATAGGGGGTTTTAACCCAAAATTGGTTTTGAGAGTGTACACCTACAGAATCCGACCTTCTTTTTCATCGCTTATAAGCGACTGTTGGTTCTCTAGATCTTCCGGATAAATTATCCCTCTTATTGCCCGCAGTGCGTATCTACACTTGAAATAGTTGTATATTGAAGCTGAACTCGCCGCGTAGATGGAGGTCTTCGTCCATAATGTCCCAAAGAACATGACGCAAAACGACCTCACCCGGGCCCTCGCGTCAGTTCTACATGGCAAAGAATTCGAACGATTCAACCCATCCGGTGGTCAACTCAACTTCGACTTGAATTTGTTCAAGGAGAGGCGTCGTCGTTCTCTCCACCGGGGTATTGGAGCTCTGACTTTGGGTTCAGTCGAGGTCGCTCAATTTTTCCTTCGTGTCTTTGGCGATTCTCCTCCTCATTCTACTCTTCAAAGACCCTTTATCGTGGCATTGCCCAATGGAAGAAGGGGAGGACCCATCAAGTTTCAACAAAGTCGAAACACTCCCAGACCCGAAGTTGTTCGGATGATCAGAGAAACGCCTTATATAGATCCGCAAACCGCAATTGAGCGGGAGAAACTGGCTCGAGATCTTGAGGGTGACATTGTGGTTAACAATGTGCAGTTTGGATGGCAGTGCCGAGATGATAGTTTTTCTGTTGAGTGGGATGCGCAGGTGGATGGAGCATCTGGAGGTGGAGCTGTCGGGAGTCTCGCCTTTGATCTAGACTCCCGTGAACTACGGATCACCATGCCGATGAAAACAGGTTCTGATGAAACGATGGCTTCGAACAGCAGCACATTGCTGCAATTAGGACCATTCGCATCGGTCTTGGATAGTATGGGGTCACTTTTCTCCAAGAAGTATGTCGTCTGCACACGTTTCTCTCGTGTCGAGACGTTCGCCATAGAGCGGTCGTCCTCTGGGAATGCAATTCTCCTCTCATTGTGGTATCCCCCATCCTTCGAGATACATCCATCATCCGTCATGGACGCTATGACGAACAATAAATCCCCCCGCACTCGATTACATGCATTCAACGATGATCATGCCCGCGTCGCCCCGTATACATCACTAGCCCTGCGGATCGTTCTAAATTCTCATTCCGCTGCTTTGGACTTCGAGAATAAAGCCGCAATGGTTCAATTTCCTCAACCGTACCACATAAGAGTCGGTCCGGGCTATCGTCAACTCTTCTCGACATCTCATCTTGATGCTGTGAACGACTGGGCAAAGACCTTGGAGTGGCGAGTCGCTTTCCAAGTCATGGGTCTTCTCAGCGATCTAGTCGTTGATCCAACAGAGATTCTGGCACTTAGAGCGAGGATAGAGTCCCTTATAGCCGAGTACGGAGAGGTCAAAACAGCCGAGATCCTGCGACTTTTCTGCGGCAGACTCAAAACATTAATGTGGGCTGGAAGTGATAGCGATGGAGCAAAGACCATAGAGGAGTGCCTCGAGCTTGCGAAATTGGAAACTACCGATGCCCACATGCATATACGTAACCACGAAGACGATGATGGGTATTTCAACTGCCATCATTGTACCGTAACTCCTACCCGCATGATATTGGAGGGCCCTTTCCCAGACCAAGTGAGTGCTTATCCACTATTTACTCAACCGCGTGTAATAATGATCCACGCATTGTAGACCAACAGAGTCCTTCGTCGTTATCGTGAAAACAACCATTGCTTCCTGAGAGTCAATTTTGTTGATGAGGAGCAGCTTAACTTCCGATGGGATAGAGATGTAGATGGCGCTGGTTTTGTTCGAACCCGGGTTGGCGGAACACTGAAAAATGGGTTTGACATAGCAGGCCGACATTTCGACTTTCTCGCTTACTCGAGCAGTGCTCTCCGTGAGCATGCTGTGTGGTTTTGCACACCTTTCGAACAGGACGGGCAACTAGTGACCGCGAGCACTATTCGACAGAGCCTTGGAAACTTCAGCAAGTCTATCAAGTGCGCTGCAAGGTATGTCTTTGTGATGATGTTATCACCGATACCTAACCAACGAAAACAGGTATGGCGCACGTCTTTCGCAGGCATTCACGGCTACAGAAGCTGGCGTGACTTTACAAGCCGAAGAATTTGACATGATTCCTGATATCACCAGTCCGAGCGGCTCGAATTTCACCGATGGCATTGGTCAACTCTCCCCTAAGCTCAATAAGGCCATCATTCAGGCCATTAAGAGCAGACCTGGGAACAAGAAGAGATTCTATTATGATCCAAGCGCTTGGCAGGTGAGAATGGGAGGATATAAGGGAATGCTCGCATGCAATTATAAATTACAAGATATGGAATGCTATCTTCGGCCATCCATGAGCAAATTTGATGGTGAGAGCAATCAAAATCTGACACTTGCACCTACTGATGCACCATAAAAGCGCCCTATGGCACTCTCGATATTGAGATTGCCGGAGTTTTCAACAAGCCTAGTGAGCCTCCTTTGACTCCCATATTCTTCCCACCTGATTTGGTTTGCTCTACCAGTGACTATGTTTTTGAACCGCCCTCTCGTGATGATTCTAGAGGTGAAGTGACGTTTACACCTATGGTCAGCAGTCACAGCTAATTCTTCGCAAACCTAAGACTTTGGGTGTACCTGCTCAAGCGTTTATCAAATTGCAGGATGCCGCGGTTGACGAAATCCAAACAGCAACAGAGTCTATTTTCAAGTGTGCACGTCTTCTAGAAGTGCATGGTGTAGGAGGAGCATTTCGCGTCACGTCAGTTCTACTCAATCTGAAGAACAGACTTAATATGGATTTCCTACACCAAGAAGCAAAGTATACTCTGGATGATTCTTTCCTCAACCAAGCAATTGAATTTGCAACAAATCATATTCTGCGAGTGATGAAGCACAAAGCGAGAATTCCTGTTAAAGGTTAGGGGTGTATTTCCAATTCTGCTTGGTGTCCAGGTTTCTAACCCTCATTTATAGGTTCCTATACACTGGTGGGGGTCATAGACGAACATAAGTACTTGAAACCCAATGAAGTCTTCAGTAAGTGGCTTGCCACATGATTACTCAAGTTGAAACCTGACGCATGAACGTAGTCTGCGTACGCGACAAGGATGAGAAGCCCCAATATATCTCGGGTCGTATTTTGATCACACGCTCGCCACAAGTACACCCTGGTAGGTCGTCTTCGTCGTGAGGATATTGATTTTACTGACCAGGTGTTGCTGTTAAAGGTGACGTCCAATTTGTCACTGCGATCGGAAAACCTCCGCTTGGCTCGCCATTTGTGCATGAGGAATTTCCAAATTGCGTAGTTTTCTCATCACAGGGAGAGAGGTCAATTCCATCTATGCTTGCTGGAGGAGATTTGGATGGCAAGTCCCTGCTTTATGCTGTACATCAGAGGATTGGCATCTTACCTTTCTAAACAGGCGATATCTACAATATCATCACGAATGAAGAGCTATTTCCACCTAAATGTGATCCTCCAGGACGCTACGAGCAGGTTGAACTCAAGAAACTGGATCGCCCATGCGAAATAGAGGATTTGGCCGACTGGGTCGCTGATTATATCAACGCTGACATTCTTGTAAGATCCGAGTTTTCTAATCATCACGTTGACCCTTCCGTTCAAAGATTTTCTTGCCCAGGGTTTCGTCGCCGATCGTTTCCTCATTGTAGCCGATCAGAGCGATCGTATGTGTCGCGATAAGGATTGCATCCGACTTGCTGAGTTGGCAAGTGCTGCAGTCGACTTTGTCAAGTCTGGCACACCTGTTAGCCCTAGTCAATTGCCCCCAACTCGTTATCCTCCATACCATAAGCCGGACTGGGCAGCAGGGGAGCTCGGCTCATCAAATTTCCATGTCTATGAGAGCAAAAGGGCCATAGGTCAACTCTTCCGTCGGATCAATCTCAGTGACGCGCAAAGGTTAGCAGCTAAAACGGCAAAGAGACAACATCGTTTCGCTGGAAAGAGCAAACAAACACCCGAAGAACAACTTTCCAAGGCGATGAACAAGCTCAAAGTTGGGAATGACGAGATATTGTTCCGCCGAGACGACGATCCCATTTCCAACGCTCTTAGCGGTCATCTCCGCTCTCGCATCGACGTTGGATCCACTGTCCCCACCCAAACCTCTGACTTCATTCAAGATCAATTCGAGGCTTATGTCGCAGAGTTAAACTATATATGCGTCAGCTACTCCTTGACTAGGTCACCACTCACAGAGGAAGAGGTCTTGATGGGTACCATCACAGCCAGAACATCCCAGCCCCGACGACGCAAGGACCTCATGTCAAGAATGCGCACTCAATCAGGCGATCTCGTCAAGAAGATCAGGATCGAGCTTGCTGGAGGAGTGGAGAAGGAAAAGTCGGAAGCAAGCGAGGAAGACTTGTTGGATTGGTTGGTTAGAGCTTGGGTAGCTTGGAAGGTTTCGGTTTTACGAGCCAAGGAAAGTGATCCTACCGCTAGATTTGGTGCCAAGTCGTTTGGATGGATCGCTCTTTCTTCGATCTTTGAATGCTT
>WSTZ01000127.1:0-30561 GCA_019632295.1 Tulasnella sp. 418 | reverse complement strand
TTGATGATAATCGATAAGTAAGGGTCTCTTCGTGAACAAAACGGATACACTAACAGCTCGATTGACTCTGATACCCTATGAAGATTCCCAAGGAACATCCAACCGCCAGGAAATGTCGTCCTCCGCTATCTGATTACGAGCCCGATATTAGGTAAATTACAAGTGACGCAATGGGGTTCTACTCACTGAAACGCCCCGCACATGACACTTTCCCAGTGAAATAATCCTGTTTCCGTCGGAGAGAAGAATCGGCCGGAACTAGTACAGTTTTAACTCTGAAAAACTCCCCAGAAAGCTGCTGCACAGCAAAGAACTGTTTCCAATCCACGAGGCAAAAGATAACATGAGATTCTGAACAATAGTTTGGAAACAGGTGACTCAGGTGACGAACCTTGTTGGACTCCTGTTGGGCTTTCCTCGTGGCTAACGCATCGATCAGTTGATCTTGCCATTTCTTCCTTGCTTCTTCAGACTTGACCGCAAGTGTGTATCTTCGTAAGGTATGGAGTGATGCGTGGAATACGACAAATGGGTATACGGGGACTTTGACATCTCGCTTTAAGGCACTGAGAATGCCTCCGCTCGATCCACCTTCTAGCTCCGTATTGGGTGATTCTTTTCTGTATTCAATTGGTAGATTGAATGTGCCAAGTTGTAGGAAGTCGAGGGGGATCGGTCGGGATGCCACAACATTCTGTTTCATTCCGGATTTCATAAGTGGTCGGGTCATTATGACTGCATGCCGACAATAGTCAATATCAGAAATGAAATGGAGTGAGAAAGTGGCTTACAATAATGATCCGATAATGTTGCGTCGATGTCTTCCCAATTTCGTGAACGCAGTCGGCTCACAGCACCTGTGTGAAGGAGATTTCTAGTTTCATTTCCGGGATCAAGGTCCTGACATGAAGCTTAAAAATCTGGATATTGCAATAAGTGGGGTGGAAATAACTCACGATGATCTCTCCCCTCTCGAACTGTAAGGAGTCTACATAGTTCCAAAACTTGACCTTTCCTATCAAAGAGAGTACGTTACTCCGAATTTTTCATTCTGAATTGAAGAGCCAGTAGTCACCTTCAGCGGCAGCAATACCTGGTTGAGTCGACTTCACGAATTGCTGCAATATACCCAATATGATAGGAATCGTCTCTACATCCACATGTTCAGGTGGTGACAACTTTTGAACATGCTCAAGGATGAGTGACAATCTTGGTAACCTCGTCACCGGTCTTGAAATCAGCGTTATTAGATCTCTTTTTCGCGTTCTCGTGTCTTGATTACATTTATCTATGAAGTCGCGATATAGCGGATTCGATTTGAGCTCCCGTCGGTGGCGACCTTCTGCGAAGGGGTAGTGCTGTGAAACAAATGGTGAGCACTAAAGGGGTACAGATATGAAATATCCCCTGTCGCACTCACTTTTATGTACTTCTCGTACTGAGATTGAAATGAGAACGAGGCATCCAGGATGATGTCCGAGATGGTATCTATGATGGGATGTTGCTGCCTTTGCCTCACAAACAGGGTGCGAACCATCTGCTCATGTATCTTTTCAATCTCCATCACATTATTGAACATTTCTTCCACAAATTTCTCCAACTCGGCTCGTGGAGTGATCACAGCTGGACTCGAGGCCAATAGTTTCTGTATGTACACCTTTGGGAGCAAAGTAGTAATGGGTGTATGAATTAGGACATGATCGTTTCAACACACCCACCTCATTGATGAGTTGAAGATCGAGCACGTAGTCCTTTTCAGATTTTATAACTTCAAATATGGTGGATTGTCGCTGTACTTCCTTCTTTGGGAGTGCATCTTTTGCCGCTGCTGGAACGAGTTTGTGCCATTCTTCATCTTGTTCTGGTAACTCTCCTTCTTGGAATTTTTGGATGCAGTCAACATCAAGTCTAGAACGTGACGTCAGCGCTGGGACAATTTCTAGAGAAATTACATACGCTAGGCGCGACAGTTCTTCATTGAATACATCAGAATTCTATGCATATAGAGTCAATAGAGTCATTGAAATGGTATTAGGTTCATGTTTACGGGCTTACCCGATTGGGAGGGGTATTGGGCAGACGCTCAGAACTGGATTGCCGCGACTCGGTCTGGGAGTGATAGGCAGAGGATGAATATTCGCTATGATAGTTATCCACTGGTGTCCTATCTTCGTAGAGGCTGTCGTAGCGCGGGCGAGGAGATTCGTGATAAGAGGATACTTGTAGCTGAGGACGAGTTTCGAAGGCAAAGGGTTGAGGTATACTAGGCTCTGGGAACTTCCAAAGCTCTGGAGAGTGTTTAGGGTAGCTAGAGGGCTCCGTGGGGTAATAGTCTTCATCGTAGAAATGAGATTGTGGTCTAGGCGGGAGTGGGGGAGGTTCTGAATATCCGTGATGGTTGAAATCAGGTCTTGGGAGATCTACACCTTCGCTCCACCTCCTCGGGTTATTAGGAGAATTCGTATTGTAGTCATCATAATCCACTTGAGGTTGTGGAAATGGCGAGCGATAGCTTGATTGAGGATATTTGGGAGGCATTATAGAGGATTGTGGTTGTAAGTTGTACAATAATATTAGTTTATTTACCCCTATTGAGCCGAGCTAGCCGTTGCGGTGCTGAGGTCATCCTTGGCAGAAACGCAAAAGTCCGAATCTCCGCAGTGGTGAGACGACGCATCGCCTTTGAACGCCGCAGAGAACAACATTGGGAACGAATGGACCTAAAGTGGAATGTCCAATACACGTAAAAACCACGTCCGTTCAATGTCCCTTCAACGTGCTTAGATAATAAGCGAGATACATTGAAAGGAGTGCGAAAAACATTCCCGTTGGACGCGAGGATCACGCCATCCGACTCAAGTACCCCAGTCTCTATTGAAATGAAAAAGTACAAAAAGCCTTGCATAAACTTCTTTATCCCATACCTTTGATACCAAAATGGACGGTACTCGTACTCCCATTACTCCTCCAGAAACACCTGGTACTCCTTCAATTCCTATTCTACCAAGTGTAAGAAAACCATGGCACTTCTCAACCCTCTGCGCAACTGTTGAGAACCCAGATCGAAAAGACCAATACGGATCAAGCTCTGTTCCAATCTATCAAACTGCTACTTTTAAAGGTGTTGGGGGTGAATACGATTACACGCGTAGTGGTAATCCAACCAGGAGTCATCTAGGTAAATCGTGTTGATTAGGGAAACCGAATAACCCGAAAGTGTAACGTTCTCCCCCAAATTTCTCTCCTAGAACATCACATCGCAAAGATCTCATCCGCTAGACATGCATTCGCTGTCTCCTCTGGAATGGCCGCGTTGGATGTCATCACCCGTCTTCTCAAAGCGGGTGATGAGGTCATCGCTGGAGATGATCTCTACGGAGGAACTAATCGACTTTTAGCATATCTCAAGACTCACCAAGGCGTCACCGTACACCATGTTGATACAACCAAACCAGAAACATTGCATCCTCTTCTCAAGCCAGGAAAGACCGCAATGGTTCTCCTCGAAAGTCCAACAAACCCGCTCTTGAAAATCGCAGATTTGCAAACTCTCTGCAAAGACATCCATTCTCGAGCGCCTAACGCCATTATCGTAGTTGACAATACCATGATGAGTCCTTACCTGCAGAGACCTCTTGAACATGGTGCGGACGTTGTATATGACAGTGGAACCAAGTATTTGAGTGGACATCATGACCTGATGGCGGGAGTTGTAGTTTGCAACCGTGACGACATTGCCAAGGTCAGTGATCTTCTAGGCTATAATTCAACATGCATCCTGATATGAATTGGGTGTTAGCAAATCGCGTTCATCATCAATGCTGTCGGCAACGCCTTGACACCATTTGATTCCTTCCTCCTCCTTCGAGGCACCAAAACACTCGCCATCCGCATGGAACGCCAACAATCCACAGCGATGAAAGTCGCTCAGTACCTCAACGACCTCGGTTTCCAAGTCCACTATCCAGGTCTCGCGAATCATCCGGGCCACGAACTCCACAAAAAGTTAGCCGGTGGTCCAGGTGCCGTCCTCAGTTTCACCACGGGAGACAAGTCAGTGAGCGAGAGAATCGTCGGTGCGACTCGACTTTGGGGGATCAGTGTCAGTTTTGGAGCAGTCAACTCGCTGATTAGTATGCCTTGCGTGATGTCGTAAGTACCTTTCTGATATATTGAAATATCCTTCACCAACTATATCATCTTCTGGACTGAAAAAACGACCCCCATCCTTTACCCTGCACTAGACATGCTTCCATCGACCCTTCGGTCAGGGCAGCAAGGGGTTTACCTGAAGACCTCATTCGTCTTTGTGTGGGGATAGAAGACCCTAACGACCTACTCGAAGACCTTGAAATCGCTCTTCTTCAAGCAGGAGCCATCAAACAATCTTCAGGACAATTCGTCCGAACCAACCCGACGTACAATCCAAACAACAGTACCCTGATTAACAAGGCAATTGAAAAGTTGGCCGACAGAGGTAAAGAAGGAGATTTGGAAGAGAGTAGTTGGATCGTCTCTGCTCCCGGCAAAGTCATTTTATTTGGAGAACATGCGGTTGTTCATGGTGTGGTGAGTTTACCTTGTTATATGCCGGGATTGAGCATGAGGAGTGAGAACCCTTTTGTTTTAAGACTGCTGTGGCAGCTTCAGTCGATCTCAGATGTTATGGCATTTCTACGCCTCGAGGCAACGATGGTAAACTTCATATTCATCTACCAGACCTTGGAGGATTCAAGCACACTTGGAACATCAACGATCTTCCTTGGGATGCAGTGACTCCATTGAAAGAAGGCGAACCCCATCCCGACGAATTAGATGCCAAGCTCGTCGACGCCATTTCCTCAAGAGCTGTACCATATACGAACAACAGCGACACAAGGTATAAGCAAGCCGTAGTGGCGTTCCTATATGTGTACATGATGCTCGCTTCCAAAGGAGACAGGTGAATATTTTACAATGATATGCCCAAATTGCGAAATGTCATTCCCAACTGATGTCATCTTCCCAAACAGACCATCGCTCAACTTTACTGCTCGTTCGTCACTTCCCGTTGGCGCAGGACTGGGATCTTCCGCATCTTACTCCTCCTGTCTTGCTGTATCAATTCTCCTAACTCACCGGCGTATCAACGTCCCCGCACATCCGCCTCCTACCCGACTTCCAAGCCAGGACGGCGATCCAGGACATCTCCACGTTTCGCATGGAGGTCGAAAAGCTTTACCGAGAGAAGAATTCGCCGATCAAGTGAACCGATGGGCCTTTGTAGCTGAAAAAGTATTACACGGTAATCCAAGCGGCGTTGATAACGCTGTGGCTGTCTATGGTGGTGCTTTGGCTTTTACTAGACCTTCTGCCGATGGTATCAGAAAAGGCGGTATGGAAGGGATTCAAGGGTACGCACTATCACTTTTCAGGATTCGAAGTCGGTAGCAGTGGGGGTCGGGATCAGATCTAATTTTACCGTATTTAGGTTCAAGAGTATCAGATTCATGTTGGTGGATTCCAGAGTCCCGAGGGATACAAAGAGTCTTGTTGCCGGCGTCGGACGCAAGAAGCAAGAGGTGAGTTAGCATCACGTTAAAAAAAAAAAAACTTTGTACACGCTTGTCAAAAACTAATCGATTTTTAATGTCCATTTCATTGGGTTTTATAACAACTCTTTTATAAAATGTTATCGGACATCGACGTTGGGCATTTCGTTTTTTTTTTACGTTTTGTGCTGATCCGCGATGGGGAATGCGATAAGGAACCTGATGTCGTGAATCGGATTTTGGAGAGCATCCAGGCCATCAGCGACGAAGCTAGACGGTTACTTTTGGACCCTGAAATGTCAAGGGACGCGTTGCTCGCTGCATTGGAGGTGAAAAAGCATCTTTTTTTTTCTCATTGTTCTGTTGGGCCTTCCTTTCCTCGTGTTACTAACGATTATCCGTATGGTAGGCGCTTATCGATGAGAATCATGCGCATCTGGTGTCGCTGGGCGTCTCTCATCCTAGTTTGGAGAATATCAAGAAGGTGACTTGGGAGGAGTTTGGATTGAGAACAAAGCTTACTGGTGCCGGAGGGGGAGGATGTGCAGTTACCCTTGTGCCAGATTGTGGGTTCTTTTTCACGAGTTCATCTTATCTCTGACGTTGCTTATGATGCTGATTACTTGGTTCGATTACTTTTTAAATAGCTTTTGATGACGAAAAAGTGAAACAATTAGTGCAACGTTTGGAGAAAGAAGGGTATAGTGCGTATTTGACCTCGGTGGGAGGAAGCGGGTTGGGTGTCTTGTCACCTTACAATGATGAAGAGGCGGCGGATGGAGCGGCGGAGGAGTTTGTTAAAGTCGACGCCGCGGATTTGGGCCGATGGGCAGGAGAGAGGGGAAAATGGTTGTATACGTGATATAAGCTCCTCAAAGATAATGAAGATACTTTGTCAACAACAACTATGTCATCATTACTTTTCACGGGCATGGAGTGTCCGGGATACTGCGAGAGAGGGCTACCATCGAAAACCGTCGGCCTTTTCTGTTCAGGGTGCCAAGGAAGCGTTTTTTTTCTTGTAAACTGTGTTCCGGAAAGTCAAATTGGGGCTGAGAGGGGGAGGAGGGAATTGACTTTTCCGATCTTACAAACCACTTGGGAAATATCGCCAAAGGTAGAAAATGAGAGAACCCTTCAAAACCGATTGTAGAGGACACCTGACGATGCGAATTGATCGGATTTGGTTTAAGACGCGTTTTTACACACTTTCTTCTTCACGACCTCGTTCATACAAGCTCGGCCTGTGACCTGTTCGTATGACGTGCTGATCGAATTTATAGATCCTTCCCCCCCGACTAAAGTTAGGCACAAGGACCTGTTTCGAAGGGGTATCAGTGGCGATGAGAAGGCCCAAATCCTGATATTGCGGGAGTAAATTTATAGTGGAAATAAACGCGCAATATGCAGGGCTCATGGGGAATTCTCCGTTATCTTTAAATGACGAATGGTGTGGCAATTGTGAGTGGGACATTTTGTCAGGTGGGTGGAGTGATTGTAGAATGAGTGCGGTGCCGCGTTTTCGTAATGGGAACCCAAGCGAATGGGATGTTCGGTGAACATGTTATTGAGAGATGGATCGGATCATCCCAATCTTTGGGGGATGTGTATAAGCACTTGATTGGCGGATAATAGCGGGTATTGCGGCAACAACCAAATGCCCGGTTTCAAGAGTGAAATGTTGTGAATCTGGACTCGTCGTCTATTTGCGCACTATTTGGTTCAGACTAAAACCCCCACATCGCGCTCTTGTCTCTTCTCTCTCAAACCACCTTCATCGTCCTTTGACAATGAGTGATCCTCCCATTCACGGCATCGCTAAATCTCTTGAATCACCTGTCTTGATAAACAGACCAAATCCACAGTCACCCATTCGTTCAATTAATGCTGATCAACTCGCCGATGTCCTGCATCAATACAACGGTCAAGACGTAGATGACAGCGTTCTCTTCCCTTTCTTACACGGTCTCGAAGGCTCAAATGTCGCTCAGAACCTCTTCTTCTCTCATGCTCGCCACAGGGGTGAACGTGCTCGTGTGCCACGCTATCGTGGCCTCATCCTCGTCAGGGCGGACGAACATGGTCTTGAACTCGACGCCCGAGGCAATGTCCGCAACCCATCTCCCGTCAATCATCCTAGCGATGATGATGACGATGATGACGATGACGATGACGATGACGACGATGATTTGGTCGTCGATGAACAAGAAGCTCTCCATATCGACACACAAGTCCACATGCACCCCGTAGTTCAACCTCGCTTACAACAATCTCTCAGCGTAGACACGGCTAGCCCTTCCGCTACATCAATATCGATATCAAACTACTTCCCATCCCCTGCTCCTTCAGATGCTTCTTTTACTAATACTTCCCCTCCCACCACTCCTGCTTCAGCCGTCGACCCGTCAAAACCTTCCCTTCCGGACCTTCTCCCACAGTCATCTCAACAACAACAACAGCAACGTCGCCCATCTCATGTCCTTCAATGTTCATTTCATCCCGACGAACTCCTTTCTTCTTCTCCCGCAGGACCCGTCTTTCTCAACCCGAGGATTCCAGAAGGCATATCCCTGTACGTCCCCAATTTACACATTCATCTCTTTCATTTCTCACACAAAAACTTTGTGCGTTGTCTAGGCGCAACTTTGGAATCCAAGTTGTGAGCGTTTATGTTATGCCTTGGTCATCCACTTAGTTCTGACACATTTCCCAACATTCCGGTTTTCCCTTAGCCAATATACGCGACCCTGTCTGATATCGTCGTATACTCTCCCAAAGGTCCTTCCAAGAATGCCATCGCTCTAGCCGAAAAGTTCAAGCAAGCCGTAGAGACAAAAGCCTTTGAACGAGGTTGGCTCGCGCAAGATGCTCAGAATCCAGGTCAATACTTCTTCACACCCGAAGCAGTGGTTTACAACGTTTACATCGTCACCGGTCAGTTACTGACACACCGCCTCAACTGATGTGCAACTTTCTTCTAACGGGCCCCCTTCATTCGAACTAGATCCATTCGAGGTGTTTGAGAAAAAGCACCCTCACCTCGTGGCCATAGACTCTCAGGGTAACCTCGTTCGAAAGATAGACTTTATGGAAAGAGAAAAGGAAGAAATGAGAACCTTGACACAAGCCAGCGAAATTGCGGATGGCGTATACGTGAGTTTTGTTTTCGATTCGATGATCATCATTGAAAGTTTAATGCTTATCTCTATTGGTTTGTTCCTAGCTCGGAAACACTGCGGACGTTCCTTTGCTAGTTCCTCCGCCTCCTTCGCAAACATATGGTTCTCAGCGGCCAAGTTATACACCACCTGCAGGTCCATTTGATCCATTTGATTCATCCAATAATCCAGGCGGATATGATATATGCATCGAATGTCACGACTTGGCAGGTTTCCCAAGTCTGTCACAATTACGAAGTGTGGAAGATAGGCTACGGAATTTGGAAGATGCATGGAGGGCGAGAGTGAGGGAAAAGGAGTTACAAGCTGCCGAAAAGCAGAAATCATCGAATGGGAGTGGATCCGATTCGATGGAAGTGGATGGTCTCGGCTTAGCACTCGACTCAAATGGGGAAGAACCGACCAAGAGACCATTATCGCCAACTGCCGGTGCGATGTTGTCTGGTCTTTCGGTGTCCTCTACTCCGCCGGCATCACCTTCCTTGGGTCCTTCCCCTCCACCTACTTCATTCACAAAGGGACATGCAAGATCTCGAACGGCTCCTACTTCAACTTATTTCTCAACTATTGCTGGTTCATCTGGTACAAGACTTGCGAAAGCGGTTCGACAACAACATCAACTTCCTCCTCGACCACCTCCTAATGCAGCTCAAGTTATTCATTTACAATTCCCATCCTCTCCTCAGGGAAATAATGCTTCCGTTATCAATAATCATCTTATTCCATTCCTTCATTTTATACATTCTCTGGTGAAACCGAGACCGGTCACTCCACCGCCTACTGGCGCAGCAGCTGAAAGAGAACCGGGGGGAGTTACACGGAATCGGTCACCAAGTCTTTCAAGTACTGCATTACGGTTTGGAGGAATGAGAGGAGCCGCAGCAGCTGGTGCATCTTCAACTTCAAGAATGCGATCTCATTCGGTTACTGGTAATGGAACATCATCCCCTACTGCTACAAGTCGAACTTCCCCTCCACCTACATATCTCTCACTCTCTCGACCTCTCAAGATCCTACTTCACGCTGGAGATGGATACACAGAAACGTCAGTTCTTGCGTTAAGTTATCTGATGTTAACCGAGAATAGAACTCTCCCGGAAGCATATTTGGAATTGCAAGTTCAAAGACAGAGGAGTTTCTTTGTTTATGGGAGCGATGTTGGAGTATTGAGAAAAGTAGAAGCTAGGTTGAAGGCCGAACGGGAGAAGGAGCGAGAACGGACTGAAAAGATGGCTGCTGCAGCTGCGGCAGCTGCTGCCGTAAATGGATCCGCATCCGTGGGTGCAAGTGCAGGCAAGCAACAATCACAAGCTACTGCAGCTGCAAATGGAACTACTACTGGAGGTGGATCGAGGACTGTAGGTGCAAGTGCATCTAGTCTTACCGGCAACGTCTCGAAATGGTGGAGAAGTGGTTTACCGAGCGGATGGCGAACGGGAAGTCTAAGTGGAGCTGGGGTCACGTTTTTGAATGGTGCTGGGATGTTCACGACAAATAATTCTCCTCCTCCCCCTGCTCCAAAGAATGGAGATGCTGGTGTTGTCGTCCCTGAGATGGCGATGGATGATCCACCAGTGATCGCCGATTCAGGATCCAATTCAGGATTATCCAATTCAAATTCTTTACCTTCATTATTTCCTACTTCGACACCTTCCTCACCTTCCGAAATTGTCTACGATTCAGCCTCGGCTGCATCTCATCAGAAAGCAGCCAATGCCGGTTCTTCTCAAAGTAATACGGCGGTGGTGCCCACTCAACGACCTGCTTCATTGTCTCAATCCTATGCACCTGGACAGCCACCGGCATTCTTCCGTCGGGCAAGAGCAAGCACCAGCCCATTCTTACCGAGTTTCGTTGATCACGATACCTGGTTTAATGATCCCAAGTTTGATGGGAGCTTCCCAAGTCGGGTGTTACCTTTCCTTTATTTGGGAAATCTGTGAGTTTGTTGCCAATTTTGTCTCGGAAGCAAAAATGGGAAATTGATCTATTGTTGGATAGTGCACATGCTGGAAATGCGTACATGCTTCACGCTCTAGGCATTACCCATGTAGTGTCCGTGGGTGAATGTGCTCTCGTCCCTCCACCTTCGATGGATCATCCCCCCGTTCAACATAACCACATGTCTTCCTCCTATCCCTATACAAACGGAGTATCATCGTCATGCGCATTTATCCCTGGGCGTGGCGGACATGGAAGTTTGTGGATGGAAGAGAAAGAAGGTCGAATCAAGGTCCTGGATATCAAGGGTGTGTGCGATGACGGGATCGATTCATTGCGACCTCAGATCTCCCCCACCGTTGAATGGATCGATAAGGCTAGGGCAGAAGGAGGCAAGGTTCTCGTTCATTGCAGGGTAGGCGTCTCGAGGAGTGCGACCGTGACTGTGAGTGAAAAATCTAGGTTCACCTAATATGTCTCAGCTGATTCGGGGCTGGAAACTAACAAAAATGACGTCTGTTTGTTTTGATAGATTGCGTACGTGATGCACCATCTCAATATCTCGTTGGTGGATGCATATTTGATGGTTCGGTCTAGACGACTCAGTGTTCTAATCCGTGAGTTTGGCGCGCACGCGCGAGGTTTTTTTTGTGTTGGTCCACCTTTGTCTGATAAACCCACTACAGAACCGAACATGAGGCTCCTGTATAATCTCTGTGGCTGGGAGACCGAATTGGCTCAGAAGCGGGCCAAAGCCGAAGGCAAAGAAATCAAATACGGTGAAGGTAGACAGATGAACTGGCCTTTCCTCGCAAAGGAGGTGCATATCCTCAATGAGCGGTACCTATCTTGATATCTCAATCTTCTCTCGGTCCCTTGTGTGGGTCCAATATCCCTCACCGTCCCTTCATTTTTGTATATTCTATGCTCCTCCGTTCCTTTCTTCTTGAACCTTTCACCACTTACTGTTTGTCATTCTTGTGATATCTTGTAACGGCTGTTGTATTCACGAATGCCTCTTCTTTTTTTTTTATGCATGAACTTTCCTGTTTCTCTATCTATGTAACGAAAACATGTTGTAGATTTTGAGAAGGCAGAATGAAAACCTTCTTGTATTCTTGGGAGAGCTGGCGTGCTTTGGATCTCGTGCGTCTGATCGAACCGAAGTAAAGGCGAAGCTAAGCTAAAGATAATCAAAAGATAGCTGTGCGCGAGGAAGGAAGCTTCCTTAACAGGGCAATCTTCTCTCCATTTAACGTGATTGACATGTGCGATTTGATGATCGCGTCAATACACGTAAATCTTTGGACTCTGACTTTGCTTCACCCTATATTCAATTGAGTGCATTAAGAACCTCCCCTAAAGATCGCTCTTACTTCCTTATACGTTCACCCGGCGAAGTCAATTGGGCTATCATCCCACCGAGGTTTCCGTGTCGCTCCGGCCCTATTTTTTGGGACCTTCCAGGGGGGGGGGGGGGCTGCATGACTTTCGGACCGAACTCAGGACTGTCGAGAAGATATGAGAATGACTCGGGGAGTGGAGCCCTTTCTTGGATAGGAGTTCTTCCGATCCGAAGCCACCCAAGAAAAGAACGACCCTCCGGCCGAGCATCCCATATTTGGCGACTTCAGACCTCAGGGACACTTGGGTAGAAAAAGTGCCACAGTCCTGATATTGGCGCGCACGTGAAGAGTGGTGGAATTATCCTGATTTGGCAACAAGTGCTGATTGTTGGAGTTGCCATCACCCATGTCTCGCATTTTACGCATCGGTTACGTTCGAGAGCATTTTGCTTGCCCTCTCTTGCAATATGCAGAAAACGATGGTGGAAAGTCATTTACACTCGTTGAATGTCCAGGTGGAACCGGTCAATTGATAGCCGCGCTTGCAAATGACGAGGTAGACTTGGTCATGTAGGTGGTGATGACTTCATTTTTCACCGAATCAGCGTTTTAATACGTACTTGTCACTCATAGAGCTCTGACAGACGGCCTGATCGCTGGAATTGCAAAGGGATCCGAATATAGGCTGGTCGGAAGTTACGTCACATCACCGCTGAATTGGGCAGTGGTAACTGGCAAGAATTCATCTTACCAATCGATCCGAGATCTTCATGGGACCACCATCGGGATTTCTCGTAGAGGAAGGTGAGATCGAAAATGTCTTAGCAGGTCACACCAGTTGGTTTATGCCTCAATGCTACAGCGGAAGTGAGCTCATGGCCAAACTCATGGCACTTCAACAAGGTTGGAAACCTGAGGAACTAGAATTTAAGGGTAAGACCAATTGACATGTTTCACTTACTGCATCCCTCAAAAAGCCTTCACCAATTATCTCAGTTTGTAACAACTTAGCGGCATTAAAGGAAGCTGTCAATGATGGCTCGGCCAGTGCATTCCTATGGGAGTGGTAGGTTTAGTCCTCAGGATGACGGACCGGAGTATCTAATGAGATATTCAAGGTTCACAACAAAGCCTTCGGTTGATGCCGGAGAGGTCCGTTTTGTAAGTGATCATTCTTCCGTACACAGGAGGCCACTTTTCTGACCTGTAGGGATAGATTGGCTCAGTTCCAACCCCCTGGCCGTCGTGGCATATCGCGGCCCATACATCGAAACAAAGAGCACCGACGGACGCAGTGATTGACTTTGTCGCAACGCTTTCTTCATACGTCCGTGACTTCGATTCACAGGAGTCCCGGCGGACAAAGGATGTTGAGTATATCAGAAAAAATTTCGGGTATCCAGAAGAGGATATCAACGAATGGTTGAAGACAGTGAGTTATCCTCGTGACTGTACGGCCATCGATGGGTCGGTGATTCAGAAGACCTTGGAGTGAGTGAATCTCGGCTATAACATTAGGAATCAAAGAACTCAAACCGGGCTTTTCTTAGCACGCTAAAGACAACAGGGGTTATCACGCGCCCACCTGAAGGTTTCATCATTGAAGAATTCACAAATAAAGAGGCCGTACGGCTGGTGTAATGATTCCACGATGTGCTTATTGAGTGACTATCCACAAAAAGAAAGTTGAATATAGTTGTGCATGCTAGATCCGAGACGTCAAAGGATTGCATTATCGATCGGCAAGTTTACCTAGTAGCCCTGAACCCCTGCATTGGCAATCCACACGCCGTGAAAGCCTAGAGTGAGAACCCCAAGCAATGCAAGCAAGCTGCTCACACCGTGAAGAATGCCGAACTTCTTGTTCAGGGCTTTCATGTCATCAGAAACCTGTAAAAAGCAACAATCAATCCAGGGGGGAGGAAACGAGGAGAATCAAACCCACACCAGGGTCGCTATATGACTTTTTCTCCAGTCTTTCGAGTCGGTGGCGTTCATTCATGACTCTGAAATGATTCATGCAGTGATGTGATGTTATCGATGAATGTAACGGACGTACTCTTGTGTTTTGGGCCCAATGACAAACGAGTTTGCGGAGTGCATTAAACCGGTGACACCAAGAAGGTAGGCCTGAGCCACATCAGCGTTCGACAGCTTCGTGTAGTTCGCAAAGACATCTGGATGATTGAAAGTCCACATAGCGAGAAGCCCATAACAGAGGCTAGCCGAAAGACTAAAGAAAACGGGAAAGATCCGAGACTGAAGTAGTCCGAATTGTTGTCTCGCTATTGACCCCAAATACACAAATAGATTAGATATCGACAATCTCGTGAAAAAAGCGATCTAAGACATACTGAGGGTCTTGTGAGCAATTACGCCTACGGTGCATTATCAAGGCATAAGCAACCATCAACGGTTTGCGCTAATCGGCTCACCTCCGAAGAAGGACTGCCACACGTCTAAGATGGAAAAAGGTTAGAATAATACCTTTACAAATCTGGATTAAAACGCCACGTACTCATGCCAAAGGCGATTGAAAAGCCAAGCTGATAAAGCCCCTGAGTCCATGATAACGACCGCACAACATCAAAAGTCAATTCTGTCGTTCTCGTAAGGCCCATAATTATCTGAGGTGTTTTCAGTCGTTGAGAACTCAAAAGGATGATCCACAGAGGGTTGTTACGTTGTTATCACGTTTGTTATCAATTCCCACACTACGCTTCTTGGAGCCACACGAACAAATGTTTCAATCAATTATCTACGATTTCCATAGGGGAATTCTGCATACATCGGTCCCGATCCTATAATACTTACCAAACCAGTTAAACTATAAAAGGAACATTTAAGCAAGTGCAGTCTGCCTCGATCGCTCTCTGGTTCTCTTAGATGCGCGGTTCAAAGTCACAACAGCTTTTTTGATGCGATCCAATTCTCCAGCAGAAACAGCGCTATAGGAGATTTCGTCAATTTCCCTTATGAAGCATCTGAAACAATTGATGGACGTACGCTCCGAACTCGGTGAGGAATTGGGTTTTCGCCGCCGGTGCTAAAGACGACGGAGGGACCTGCTCCAGCACCGTTGGAAGCCAGGTTGCTAGCTCAGTAGGCCAAAGTCCTGCGACAATCCGGAAGATAGTCGATACAATACTCGTTGAATCTTCCGGGAAATGCGTGACAAGTCCCGTAAGAATCAAAGCGACCATCTGGAATCCACTTTCCGCTACCGCCTTGCGAATGGCTGCAGCAAATAATGGAAACTTTGCCGGAACATCTTTAGATTCAGCCGCATCTGGATTGAGAGCTTCATGTCCAAGCACCGAGTAAACAAAATCCAAGGCTGGGAAGATGACATCGGGATGTACGAGAGTGAGAGATGTGAGGTTGGCCTGGAATGTTTTAGAGAATGATGCGGAAAGGAGAACAACTTCGGGAGAGTACTCCAAGAGCTGTAAGACGAAGTGACTGTAGTCTTCAAGTACTATAAGTGAAAAAGTCCCATCAGTCTTCCAGGTATCATAGTACATGAAATCAGTTACGAACCATCAGGCATATCGCTCGGTGGCGTATCTTCGAGCATCGAGAAGACCTTCTCACTAATCGCTTCGTAACCAGCCTGTAGATTTGCCCAGAAAATGGTATCGCTTGTAGCTCCATACTGACCCACAACTTTACCAAGTATCCAGATGAAACTTGAATATCCAGTCGCATCGAAAGCAGAGCTGAGACGAGACACGAGCTGAGGAACTACTGGAAGCCCCGCATCTCCAAAGAACTGCATTCCCAGCTTCAAGACCCTGCAAGCTCGTTCGCTGATGAAGTAATGACGACCATAATTGGCGATCAACGAATCCAAGACGACGTAGACTTCTGGACACGTATTCTGGCATGCTGGCGGCAATTCTTCTCCGAAGCTTTGCACAACATGTAACAAAGCTTCTAGAAGCTCCAAGCAATCTAATGATGACACTTGTAAGAAGTCTATAGATGAAAAGCCCAAATGTATTACAGACCTGCAACTTTTTGCAATTCTTCTTTTGACGCTGGTGAAGTGTTGGAGATTATGGTATGAATCTGTTGAACAAGATCCAATGCGAAAAGTCGAAGGGCTTGACCGGCTTCTTCCATACGCATCGACGATATGATGTAAGCGATAGCCTCATAAACTTGCAAACGATCGTCTTGAATGAGTTTTGGACCGACAGTTTGAACGAAGCTATGGAGTTGAGGTAGATACTCGACCAAATGCTATAGGTCAGAACGTCAGTGGTCATTCCCGTCACATCAAAATGTACTAGACCCACACTTCTGCAATCCTTGCACAAATACTTCATCGCTTGTCCAGACGCGGCAGCCACCTCCAAATCCGGATCATCAAACCCTGCCGAGACGTACTGAAGTTGGAAAGGAATATATTCAGGATGACGATCTGTCCATTCACTATATCGCGAGATCACCAAAGTTGCAGCGTATCGAACTTTGGGATGAGCAGGGAGTTGAGGAATGAGGTCCATGATCTTGGGAAGAACTTCGTCGTCATTTGGATCGACTTCAGCTCCCATGGATCTCATGGCAAATAGAGGCGCCTCAATTTCCTGCCATGACACGGTTCCATCACCTGCTGCTCCTCTGGCTATGGCAGCTGTGATCATCTCATAGGTCCTGATGAGACAAACATCCGTGCCAAGCACATAACAGCAATCCTTCAACGTGTCTCCCATCACATGTCTGAACCCTCTGAACTCGTCCCGTTCCTGTGGAGTCATGCTCTCCGGGTCGGTGGGGAAGTGTAGATGCGTGATGATAATACCCATGAGAGCGCGATAGGCATCATGGAACATTGGCGAAACCGACTGCTTCTTGCCAATGCTCTGAGCCAAGCGGTACCAGAAATGAAATGTGATAGGAACGATATCGAGATCATGATATGCAGCACATTCTCCGATCGCTTCGACGATGGGGAAGAATGTCTCGGGATGTTGCAACACCAACAACCGATACGTCTCTCCAGCTTCGGTGAACATCCTGCAATACCCTCTAACCTTATCTGCATCATCCGCCTTTTGAGCAGCAGCCAATACAGGCCTAAGCTGGACAAGTAGAGGCACGATCTGTTTGATAACGTCCAAGTTATCATCCACCTCCTGAGTCTCATGAATGAGATCACAGATCATGTCCACCGCCGGATCAAAGAGTGCATCAAACGCCAAACACTCGAATGCAAACTGGAACAGAGGCGTTTCTGCTAGCATCCCCGCACTAATCTCACCCACGTTGATCCAACTTCTCAGACATTTGAGTATCTGAGTTTGGACAGTAGAGGTAACACCTGGAGAATTACAAGGGTTATTGTAGCCAAGCTTACATCGACGACACGTTGCGATGAACAATGGCTTACCTGCTGCTTGAGCGTACATAGTAAGAAGCTTGAGGATCTCGGATGCATTGCTTGTTAACAGCCTAGCTTCCTGATATCGATAATCTTCATGCTGAAATATAGCCCGAGTAAGAAAGGCCAACCGAACCCAAAGAGAGGAGAGGAGAGTTTGATTAGGACAACCGCGACACAAAACATTCAAAGATAGTTTTTTTTTTAATATAACTCCGGATTAACTTGAAGGCCACATAATAATAGCGCAGCAAAGTGGTCCGGTTTGTGATTTTTGTGAACTGAACAGGAACTAACCGACATCGGGATCCTTGTGTTGCTCGAGACTTCTTCAGGAAGGACCGTTAAAAACTGTAATAATGCTGGGACAGTTGTTGGATCTTGTCCAAGTGCGGTGATGACGTCCATTACCGCATTTTCCCATTCTTTCATTTGGAGAGCGAGCCCTGAAAGAGCTAAACATATTTGAATGAGAACGACTCGAGGACCTGTGGCGTATTGACGAATCGCGGTGAGTAATGTATCACGTAAACCAAGTCTCTGAGCAGCGTCAAGTTGATGAAGATCATGTGTAACCTATGAAAACCCCCCGGGTAATGGTGGCGAACATTGAGAATGGTTGTGGAGCACAACCAACGATAGCTTCAAACGAACCTTTGCTCGGAACGTCTGAGCTGCAAACACTCTTCCTTGACCATCAATCTCTGGAGCCAACAACAGGGTATTACAAGTCGCCCACGAATCAGGCTTAGAGAAAAAAACAAAAGGTGGAGTCAAAAAGACCTTTTCCATACACAACGATTTTAACCACAACCTACCGTATGTTGAAACTCTTGAAGCCACTTGTTAGCCTTCTCCAATGCACTCTTATCCGGCTGTCCACCTCCAAACACGGCCAATGCTTGAAGCACCGAGTTGATGCTTTCTTCGGGAGTCTGCGCCATTATTTAGGGGTGAGGAGGAGAGGGGGTATTGAATGACGTCTTCTTTCAAGGCAGTATGGTAGGAGGAATGTGAGTGAATGTTGGTGGTGTGATGTATATAAGGCTTTTCGAATCAGAGAGATATTATTTTGAAAAGGCCAGTTGAGATATTAACGGCACAAAAGTTCATTTGGGCTCGAGGGTTTCCACATTTACCTATCTTGGTTTACCACGGTTTAGCTCATGACGTTCTCATTATCGACGCCCAGACGAAGAAACCCTTGAATCTTCATTTTAGCTTTTGAATCTCCCACATCAAGGTTCAACCAGGACTGCGCACAAACCCTCCAGGAGTGTAGTTTAGGATATCTTCGAACCATCACATTTCATATCGCAAAACTGCACACGCTAAAAACTGATTATCGAAAAAAAGGAGATCGTACGACCAGTCTTTAAAGCATTCGGGGGAGTTTCGGGGACGACAAGGAGGTAACTGTGGTGTGATGTATGGGTATACTCCAAAAAAGAGGTGAAGATATATAAGAGAGACGTAAACGAGAGTCGCAAGGTAGCATAATCGATGAAAAAGAAGCTAAAGAAAAGAGAACGTCGCGCGTCGGCAAAGGAAAAGGTGACCTGGAAAACATAGCTAGGAATGGTTTTGTGTTGTATAAAAAAGGTAGCCCATAAGAGAAACCTTTTTGTTTTCCTTTTCCTAAGAGAGATGAGAGGAGATAGAGAAGAGGACGAAAAAAAAGGAGGGGAGGAATCGATATAGATATCGGATGAGGAGAAGAAAAACACAAATCCAGCTCTGGTAAAACACATCAACAGAAAAACAACGAAACAGTAAACTGGCTGTCCCAGGCCATCCCTGTCCAAACCATCTACGCTCGAAGGAAGCCCTTCTTCTTTGTCTGAAAAGGGGCCAAAAAAAACAGGTCTCGTGAGTCCCAATTGAATACATTCAATCCTATGAATTTCACTCACGCTTTGCTTCTCGGGTGTTAGAGGTCGACCACTCTCGAGTCTCCTCTTCTTGTCCTCCAATTCCGCTCTCTGCTTCTCGAGAGCTTCTTTCATTTCTCTGTGACGAGCATAGAGTTCCTCCTCGGACTGCTTGAGCTTGGCTTCCTTCTCTTGTACCTTTTGTTGGAAGACCATCTTCATCTCGGCTTCCATCTTCGCGAGCTTGGCCTCGTGGAGTGTACGTTCCTCCGCTGTCTTGGCTGCAGGACTACAATAGGTAGATGTTAGCTACAGTGATACTCCAATGAGATCACAAATGCAACTCACTTGACCTCCTTGAACACGGAGTGGTCCTGCGTGACACCCATAGCCAACAACTTCTCACTACGATAATTCTCATAGAGAGTCTTGTTGGTGTGTTCCCTAAGCTCCTCCATGTGCGTTCGGATAAGCATCTGCCTAAGCTTAACGAAATCGCAATGCTCCTCATTATCCACTTCTACAACTCCCCAAGGATAAACACGTCCTCGAACTTCACGTCCATCATCAGTTTCGACAGGGGTATTAGAACCCACAACAGCGAATGGAACCTTGCTGACAATTTCTTGATGTTCAGCAATTGTCTCCTCATCCTCGTTTTCATAGATCGGTGCCTCGAATATTTGAATGTTGTGATGTTGGATATCTGCAAGCACACGTTGCTTAAATGCAGAGACTTCCTCATCAGTGAGGGTATCAGCCTTGGCGATAATCGGGATAAGGTTGACTTTGGTGTGAAGTCGTCGCATGAATTCAATATCAATTTGCTTGAGACTAAGAAAAAAAAGGGGCGGATCATGAGTCAATTCGAAATTTCTCATACGAAGAACACTCACGAGTGACCAGTTGGCTGGATAAAGTAGAGACAAGCGTGTACACGGTTATCTACCATCTTTTGACGATTAACTCGGTTTTCTTGTTCGAGATACGCGTCAAATCGGGCCTCAATGTTCTCAACAATGGGCTTCCAACTCTCATCATTGTTAACAAAGTCACCAAAACCTGGTGTGTCAACAACGGTAAGACGAAGGCGGACACCGCTTTCTTCGATGTCTTTTTTGGATAGTTCCACGTCAGAATGGGTGTCATATGATGTGGGAAAGGGAAGCGAGCCACTCACCTGCGCTGATACTTTCTATCGCTACGGTTTTTGGTTGCTCGGCACCTGGACCGAGAGGCTCCCTTCGTGGGTAGAGGGTCGTGTTGAAGAGAGTGTTTATGAGAGTAGACTTGCCGAGGCCAGATTCACCTAGAAAAGGCTACGTCAGCCCATGTTGAAATTCCAAGAGTAAACACATGGTTGCGAAACCAATCCAACTGCGTGCAGAAAACGCAGATGGTCTGTCGCGAGGCAAAAAAGCCGCCAAGGCGGGTCGCGAAAAAAAAAGAGATTGCAAATGGAGAGAAACACGTACCGACAACCATGCAAGTGAACTGGAAACCTTTTCTGACACTTTTCCTGTGAACCTGATTGGGAAGATTGGCAAAACCTACGTAGCCCATGAGTTTTTTGCGGACGATGTTTCCAGTTGAACCGTTTGTGTGAGGGATGCCACCCAGAGCGGGTGAGTCGTAACCAGAGCCAGCGCCATTTGCGCCATTGTGGTCATAAGGAGAGGGAGATGGGGAACGGTCAGAGCCAGACATTGCAGACTGTTGCGATAGAGACACGTGGGGTTGGCAACCGACTGAAAAAAAACGGTCAAGAGTGAGGAATCGAGCGAGTTTCTACTGAGAGGACTCTCTATGTAAAAATTGGCAGTCGACTGTGGAGAACAGCGGACAGAAGGGGAAAAGAGAGCGGGAGGAAGGGGGAAGTAGTGCCAAACTGCAAAAAGGATTCGCGGGGCGTTGGAATCTCGACCATCGAACAAACAACTCATCACTCGTCAACAAAAATCTATAAAAATCTTAAAAAATCAGTCATTTATTGTCTGTCACTTGAATGCAATTGTATATCTTATATCCATTCACATCATATACACCATCCTACACACTCTCTACATCAATCACTCGTTCATCACCATCATCAACAGCAATGGACCCGCTGTTCAACAAAGTCTATTCATAAATCTCCGCTTAAATCATCCACGTTCTACATTAGACTAACCCTCCCAAATGGTAAAGCTCACTCCAGAGCTCATCTCTGCTGCTCCGTCGTATCTTAATCCTCTCAAGGATAGAGAGCTTGATCTACGTGGTGTGTATTCATATCCACATGCTATACATTGATACTAATTCTCGTAGGCCACAAAATACCCGCAATCGAGAACTTGGGTGTAACAAGGGACGCACACGATACAATCGATCTCACAGACAATGCATTAACTCATCTTCAAAACTTTCCTCTCCTTCGACGACTAAAAACCATCATCGTATCCAACAATCGCATATCTCATGTATCTCCTCAACTTGCAACTTCAACACCATTCCTGACTTCATTGGTCCTTACCAATAATGCTCTATCCGAATTGGGAGATGTCGTTCCTCTCGCTTCTCTCAAGCATTTGACCTATCTAAGTCTAATGGGTAACCCAATACGGGAGAAAAAGTATTACCGAGAATGGGTCATTTTCAACTGCAAGTCACTCAGAGTATTAGACTATCAGCGAGTACAGGATAAAGTAGGTGCATTCGGTGAACTACATGAGTGTTCTTGTAATCACTTACGACATTTAGGAACGGAAACAAGCACGGCATCTCTTTGTCACGGTCGACAATTTACCAACAGCTCTCGCATCTTCATTATCATCCACCAAAAGTGCTCCTGTTCCAGCTTCAAAGACATTCATTCCTGGCACAGACGAAGAACCTACCGGTCCTTCCGTACCAGCTGGAAGAGCAGGTCGTCTCATGACAGCCGAAGAACGGGAGCGTGTCAAGGCTGCTATCCTCAACGCAACCAGTGCAGAAGAAGTGAGAAGATTAGAAAAGACTCTCAAAGAAGGTTGGGTTCCTCCTCCATCACAAGGGCAGGAATCATGATGTATTATCTCTTCTTACGCAAAAATGTAAAATTGCCAAGTCTTGTCTCAAATATGAAGGAATAACGTGCGCTTCATATATCCATATCTAACAGCAATAATGTCTCGAATGTAGAATCCCCTCTTCCATTCATCAGTTCTTCATCCCTTTCTGGTATCGGCCATTCTGAAGATTCCGGCTTTCGTCGAGCGATGAATATAAAATACTTTTCTTCACCATCTCTTCCGACATCCCATCCACTGGAGGTGGCTCCAAAACGTATCCACTCTTCACTTGAATCCTTTTTTCGCTTGCGGCGAGAGTACACGGGTTCGAAATTAAAATAAGCTCCAAATGCTGACCAGAACGGTGCTTCAAATTCAAGACATCGAATTTTGTCTGCATTCATCCGTTTAGCGCGAGCAATCACCGTTCTAAAAGGACACATACAAGATATTATAATCTCCACATTTCTTCCAGCTACAGGTTCACTTGCAAATGAAGATCCCGTGAGCTGCAGTAGCGTCCTCAAGAGGGGTGGCAAGAGAGGCGGGAAATATACCTGAACGTCTAAAAAGTGAGCAAACTTCCATCTCACAACGACATTCACCTCACCAGATCACTACAGACAATATGACTCAACCCACTCCCTCTCAAATCCTCCACCTTCAACTTTTCTCCATCATCAAAACACCCCCAACCCAAAGGTCTCACCAATACTTTTGCCTGCTTCACAGAGGACGCCGACACATTACGTTCCAAATTCGGGCATACTTCTTTCAAATCAGTCAATATGACTGTATCCCTATCACTCAAACATCTCGCCACTTCAAGTCCGACGTATCCGGTTCCCTGATCCAAAGGGTTCGTTTAATGTTGATCATGCGTTGGATGACTCGACATTTGGACACATACGACTCACTGAGCCAAGCTCAACTACAACTTTCTGTAAAACCAGTCAATGAGCGGTATGTTATACAAATTAGGCTGATTTGTCATACAGGTGATTTACGATCCAAAAGCGAACAAGGCGGATCAAACTCCACGTCCAAGCCGACACTCGGCAATGATTGTCTAAGGTACATTCTCATCAAGTAAGCCGCCTCCCTTGACAACCAAAAAAAAAAAGACGATCAAAGTTCTGTATCCACCGATGTAGGATAATACAAAACGCACCATATTCTGCCCGCGATACCGAAATTGGATATGTCCTGTTCAACCCGCACTTCCTCGACCGCGTCGTCGGAGCCCTTAAGTTCTTCCCATGGAACTTGAGAAGGTGATATAGCCAATCCTGGAGGAAAATTCAATGACATTGTGACGTCTTCTGGTGCCAAAAAGGGTTCTTCAGGAAAAAAAAAGTACCAAAAACTCTGACATGGATATTTCCTAATCGGTCAAGACTCGATCTACAGCTCCGACCATCTTCTTGAACATCTCCCATTTTTCTCATCTTCTCTTCACGATGCCCGAGCTTCCAGGTAAGAAAAAATTAAATAAACGCGGTTTAAAAGGAGAAAAAAATCGTTTGACTAAACACCGTTCTTCTCGGTACTTTTTAGAAGTCGAACGGGCTGCGAAGCTTATTCGTGACGTTGCTCAAGGGCGTACAATTGAACAGGTGGAAACCAAAGAAGATACCATAGTCTATAGTGGTATGACCCACGAAGAATTCGTAAGTTGCTTAACTTCTCTTCGCCGGGCGAAAGAATGGGAAACGCCGTTTGAGCGGTCGAGTGGTTGATCATCATCCCTGTGTCTACGCGTTTTGCCAGGCCACTGAATTAACTGGACGAAAAGTGACGGACTGCCAACGTTATGGAAAATTATTTTACATAACTCTGAATGGAAATGGAAAATGTCCAGTACTACATTTTGGAATGACGGGGATGATCCAAGTAAGTCCTAGTCCGCAATAACCGCGTCATTAGCCAGGAACACGACAATGAACCTCTGACCTACAAAAGGTACAAGGTCAAGAACCAACATGGTATCGCTCTCAACCTCGTGACAAAAGTGATGCATGGCCTCCTAACCACATGAAGGTACCTATCAAAACGCAATCAACCTTTTTTTTTCACATGTCAAATCTTCCTCTAGTTCATTCTCCACCTCTCCGCACTAGATGATTCTCCAGCCGTCCAAATCGCATTCAGAGACCCTCGTCGACTAGCTCGTATCCGTCTCTGTCAAGATCCACTCAAAGAACCACCGATATCTGAATTAGGTTTTGATCCAATTTTATCGATGCCGGAGCTTGAGGATTTCAAGCATTTGGTGTTAAAGCGGGGTTGTCCTATCAAAGCATTACTTCTTGACCAGTCCTTTTCAGCTGGAGTAGGAAATTGGGTTGCTGGTATGAGATGGTTGCCATGACGTATTGTGTCCCGCTTGCGGCTGATATTGCGCTATCTTTAGATGAGATACTGTTCCAGGCTCAAGTTCATCCCGAACAAAAGGCCAATTCTCTTGATGACGATCAACTCGCACAGATATATCAAAAGATGATTGACATATGCACAAAGGCTGTCGAGGTCAATGCAGATTCCAGCCAGTTCCCCAATAGCTGGTTATTCCGGCATCGCTGGGTGAGCAGCAAGGTCATCCATAGAACATCAATATCTCATCACGTTCATTAGGAAAAGGGTCGTAAAGGCAAAAAGGGTACTAAAAACCCCTTGATACTGGTATGATGATTCTGAATACCGCCAAATAGAAGAACTCACGTGATTCGTGCAGCCATCCGGGGAAGAGGCGAAAATCAAGTGGCTCACTGTTGGAGGTCGGACATCAGCTGTGGTAGAACAAGTGCAGATTAACGCGTCAGGCGCCACCACGAAGTCGAAGAAACGCCGATCAACAAAGGCCACAAAAGGATATGATTCAGATGACGAGGACAAAGATGCAGAGCAGTCAACCAACTCTTCAGATGAGGAAGAAATAAGACCTCGGAAGAGGGCTCGAGGTTCTCGAAAGTGAAGGTCACAGAATATTTGTTATTGATTCCATTCCAAGCTGGGGCTCCGATCAGCAGAGAAGTTTAGTGGAGGTCAATTGCAGCTTGACATTTAGATCGAAAATTTTACTTATCATACAATCAGCTATACTTAGACAAGTAAGAAATAATCCTACACTGGGAACAATCTGCAGGCGGGATGAGCTATAACTTTTTACTGCTGAGGGGATTTGGTAGATTATCCCTCGGAGGGGAACAATGATTCGAAAGAAATGAGGGAAGAAAAATCAAGCATCATCACATGTCCACCTGTGGTGCCCAAAGCTAACTGATATCCACGTCCACTGCTCGCCGAAACGTTCGCAACAGGCGAATGGCAAACCACCTTTTCCGTCCTCCTCCCATCACTAGTGACGCGATACGCGTACACTGTCCGATACTCCAATCCAACCATGTATTGTACAGTCGGAACCGCGACCTCTTCACCAGTCTCGTGCTCTACGGTCTCTTGAGTTGGGTCCTGAAGTGAAGCATCAGATTTTGGTGCTGAAGGAACCACCTCTTTCACCATCTCATAAGTACTGAGATCCCAGTTTATGCTTCTCTCCCATGACGATAGGGTGACGTATTTTGAATCTGAAGAGAAGGCGAGAGACGAGGGCGAGTCAATTGATTCAGATAGTCCGACGAGTTTAGTGATGTGGGTCAGCTTGATCGCATCCCACAAATGCACCTCTCCCCTATTTCCTGCCGATGCCACTACTTGGCCATTGGGAGAGAACTCAATCAAGGATATCCGATCTGAGTGGAACGGACGAGATTTTATCGGTTTGCCATCTTTGCCCAACCAGTTCCAGACCCGCATGGTCGCGTCAGCGCTGCCGGAGACAACATACTTGTTGTCGGGCGTGAATGTGACTGCTCTGACCGGATCACTATGACCTTCAAGTACCCTCTGAATCGACCCGTCCAGAGCATCCCACACACGTACAGTGTAGTCATCAGAACTACTGGCCACATACTTACCATCTGAACTGAAGGCGACGCAATAGACATATTCAGAGTGGCCCTTCAGTGTATGAAGTAGTGAACGCGACTTCACATCCCATATCCTAACGGTGTGGTCAAATCCGCCTGAAGCAATGAGTGCTCCATTTGGTGAGAAGACGGCTGAGACGACATAATTTGTGTGACCGTGGAGGATTGCGATGGGTGAATAATCGACGACATCCCATAGACGGATTGTGTTGTCATCGGATGCAGATAGGATCATACGACTGTCGGGGGAAAACTTAGCAGATCGCACATAATCCGTGTGACCCTCTATGGTTACTATATGCGATCCATCCTTTGCATCCCAAAGACGAATGGATCTGTCTCCCCCACTAGAAACGATAAACCTGGAATCTGGAGAGAAGCTGACAGCGTATACAATGTATGTATGGCCTTCCAATATTGATTTCATGAAACCTGTCTTGGTGTCCCATATTCGCATGGTTCTGTCATAACCACCCGAAGCTAGCAGCCTGTTATTGGGGGACAGTGCAACGCCCATGACATAGTTGGAATGGCCTTCGTATGTGGTTATACAGCTGCCGCTTCCCAGTGCGAAGAGACGTGCTGTATAGTCATCCAAGCCTATCACGACATGCTTGCTATCATGAGCAGCATAAATTCCGTTCACTTCTCCCGCACCTGGAGAGATGATCCGGAATACGAACTCCCAGAAATTGGCTTGATCCAGAAACGAGACCTTGAGCGAAGGACTATCTGTTTCGTAGATATCGTGTAACCGGGAAGGATATGCCAACTGAAGAGCTATCGAATATATCGTCGAGGCACCATTAGATATCATATTTCGATAGGTTGTTGCAAGGCGACCTGTGTCCCGCAGAAGTGTGGCGACCGCGTCCGATTGATCCCTATTCTGTGAACATAGAGTGCTGCGTCAAAATTATGATCTAATAAATGATGGGTAGTTACTTGCCTGCATCCATACATCAGCTCGTTGTAGCGAAGTCAGGGCTTCGTCATAGTGACCCAAAAGGCTCATTACCTCGAGCCATGGAAGAACTGTAGTCTCGAAGAACCGTTTGATGGCATCATTCAACTTCTGGCTCCTAGGGGAGGCGAATTGAAGGTGTGTCGCCCAATGACGGCAGGCATATTTGACGGTTTCTGCAACACCAGCGGCTTCCAGTAGCGAGGGGAGATCTGTGATGTCACTGTTCACCTCTACAGGGTTTTCTCTGCCAAGCATATTCCGTCGGAGCGACTCTGTCATGCGGTTGAGACATTGCAATGTTAGATTCGTGTGACAGATTGTCGGGTCGATCATGAAACGTGAATCTCGGCAGCGATTGATATCAGTGAAGAAGGACTGCGCTGAATGATGAACAAGACGAATGAACTTGTTCTCTTCAACTATAAGTACTGATCCATGGAAAGGGCGTAGGATTTCGGCTATGTCGTACACATCCACCTCGGGGGGTAATCTCAGCAAGTCTCTCAAAGAGACGAGATTCATTGAGTCCTCGAGAAGAATGGCTGACCCAAGGACAGGTTGAAGGTACTTCTGCGGAGTGACTGTTTCAATCACACATTGATATATTATATCAATGTCCCGCTGGCGTGGTTCGACCGTGAATCCGAACATATCTAAAATGCCCATAATGCATATCGCCGCCTTCGCATCCCGTGGATACGCCTTGACGACCTTCCAGAGGATAAGTTCGAACGCGGTGATGAATGCATCGTTGTTCATTAGCGTAGGGAGCACAAAATCGTTTGCACGGTCCCATCGCTTTACAAGGGCATGGATCGGCTCGAGTACAGAGCGGAGGATGTCGGTGGGTACAAACACGAACACCTTTGATTCGAATGCTCTTGCTCGAAGGACAAGTCCGAGCACATCAGAGTCTCGCTGAAGACCTTCGACCTTTGTCCAGATGCTTTCTGGGAGCATCAGTGCAGCTGTTGCAGCAAGAGAACGAGTCTGATCGACACTTGAGGTAGTCAGGAGCCATGTGATGCATTCGCGACTGAGCGCATGCTGAGATAGTTCTTCACTCGACTCCTGAACCTGTTCGGGAGAGGAGCGAACAAAGAGTGAGCGAAGGAGAGTAAATCCACTGATTATCCTGCCGTGTACGGTTTTCAGCAAATCCTGTATGATATTCTTGAAGCTTCGTCTAGGATCATCTTGTTTGTTTTCCTTTGGACGAGATTCGGAGGGAATACTGGCTACGGGACTATGCGGACTCCTCTGCAATGCACCTTGGGCTGCGTCGTTGATAGCCTCTGGGGCAACGCCCTTCTTTTCATTCTCGGATGTTTCATCAACGTTCATATCAGGAGTTCCAAGCGAAGGGGTTCTGACGATGGATCGAACCCGATCATACGCCTCACGGAGCTTTGTCCGTATAAGTGTTATGATCGCTGCCCCTCCTGTTGCGAGCCTATGGATGAATAGGCGAGTCTGGCTGAGAGAAGAAGTGAATAGATCGGGGAGTGAATGAAGTGGTTCCGGGAGATTGGCAGTCACTCGGGTGAAGACTTGTGCCCTAAAGAACAACAAAACTTCGGACCAAGCTGCTCTTCCCTTGGAGCTGGTTGATGACCATGCCAATTTCAGCCAGGCCATCGCTAATTTTGACTGAATGAGTGTCATGTGTCCAGCATCACGTATAACGGCCGTAAATCGCGTTTGGAACGGCGCTGAAGGGTAAAGCGCTGCGATTGTTGTCGTGATGACGTAGAAGCTGAACGTGACGATTGAGAGTGCAGCGATGACACTCGCAGTGGCCTCATTGAGAGGCCAGATGAAGTCTACCAATGCACCAAGAAACAAAAATAACGAGAGCTGCAAAAGCGTGGGCAGCGTCTCTACAACTTGCTCCAAATGCCAGAACGCCAACCCAATGTACTTTTTTTGCCGTTCTCTGCCCCTCTCCGCAAGCGTCATCCGCTTCCCTTCTCGCTTATAATGGTTCAGCCACTGTTTTCCCAGAACTGCGCCAAAAGCGGTGAACAGAGAACACGAGAGACTAGCGAAGAACAGTGCGTTGATTCTGATAGCCCGCCCATCAACCTTAAACACCCTTGTGTTGTCAGTGACGGGTTGGTTTGGATCCATTTGATTGTGTATTATGATGCGTAAGAGATCGTTGGTGGTATCCACGTTGTCTCTTCTGAGCTCCTTGTATGCTTCGACTATGAAGGCAACATTGGAAGCGGAGAAAAGACCTGCCTGATGTTCATGGGATCCGATTTAATGCACAAAAACGGATGAGATATAGAATACGGCGTACAAATATGAGAAGAGCGTCCAGGTCACTACCAAGACTCTCCACGATTTCATGATCTTGAGCATCCGCATCGTCATTATATGCCTTCCAGAAAGGGATGTATTGGTCGATTGTGACCGGGATGTCGCTTTGTGGGTCTGGCGGACCATCTGCACCCGGTTTGGGCGCAGGGCCATACTGGATGGTGCTCGCTGCCGGCGGTTGCTGGGGTTGAGCCCGCATATAGTGGGTACTTAGTGTGCCAGGCCGAGATGTTGGACTGGGCGGCTTCACATCTACCAGTGATTGTCAGTACTAAAATAGGGAAAAAAAAAGTAATCAGAAATCACCAGGTAATTCCATCGGAAGAGGTTGCTCAGAACCAAGCTCGATAATGGGGCTCATGGGTATCATGACACTCAGTGGCAGGGGTTTGGATAAAGGAGAACCCGGGGAGGCAGCGGCAACTGAGCTTGAGATTGGCTTTATTTCGACTAGATTCAATGAGTGAGTCATTATGGTGCGTTAGCGGTATGGAACAACTTGCTTTGAGCTTCATTATTGGTTAATCCCTTCTCAAGATCAAGATCAACGTTTGAAGGGGATGAGAGCCGATTCTGAACCAGAATGGCATCATTGGCATCAACAGGAGACGACATATGGAAATCCAAGATCCCGATTCAGTCCAGAACGTAAGTAAAACAGCCCTGAAGATTTGGAGATGGAGGATGGGAAGTTCGCCACCCTCCATTACGCCTTGGGCGATTGCGATTGAACAGACCCGTACCTGGTGCCTGGAACGAGTAAATGTTCAATTGTGCTTGTTTGCATTTGCTTGATGTTTGTGTTTTGTCTTACTATCGATGCTCAACAGTTTGACCTTTTTTCAAAGAATCGATCATATCTCTGAAACCAGCACACCTATTCGTAGCGGACTTTTTGCTGTAGGTAGGGCTGTCTCCCCTCTATCTTTCTTCAAAATTAGCTTGATGAGAAGAGCAAAAATGACTTAGCAAAATCAAAGCCGCGTGAGGGTATCCC
>WSTZ01000126.1:23593-41118 GCA_019632295.1 Tulasnella sp. 418 | reverse complement strand
ATACTACTGAAACTGGTATCAAATTCCAACAAATAAGAAAGAAGAAAATGGATTCCGTTCCATAGTCCATAACACAGTCGCGCCTTGAAATACCAAAAAATCCGCTTCAATCAAATCTCCACGTTTGAAACATCCCAAATGCTGCCACCACCGCTCCTGCTAGGTCACACAGTATGCACAGTTTGCTTCGGATGGTCGATAATGCCAATATACCAAAAGCATCATCAGCCGAAATGTCTCGGGCGTTCAAAGAAGCAGGTAACATCAATGTCCTGATCCTTCCACCTTCTGCTCCATAGCAGTGCCCTTCTAACCACCCGAATTAGGAGCAAATGAAGCAAGTTTCAATTCTGGTTCACTGAACGCGTTGTTCAAGCTGGCTACTAACTATACATCATGACTTGATCCCGACCCAATTGCTATCAAGTCAATTTTCAGCACGGCGAGCGATGGAATAAATGTCGTGGACTATATTATTAGCCCTATTAGCCCTTCATATTCTTGACATCGTGCGTTTCTTGTCTCTGTACCTCCAGAAGACGAAAAGCCGATGGAGCTGAGCCATAATAGATATATAAAGATTACAGAAGTTTATTTCGGGAGATGTAAGTGAAAATGACGAAGTTACATCGCGGTTTTATCCTTTAACCCCAAGTAAAGTGGGATCCGGTATAATGCAACACGGATTAACTATGTGATTGGAGCTCTATTGGATTCGTATTTGTCACTTCTTACTCCCAAGTCAGACACCAATCACTCACATATGAAAACCTGCCCTCCTTGGAAGCTGTCCCTTATCCGGCGACGTGTATCCTTCTCCTCCTCCGATATAGTCGCTTGTTCCAAGATAGTGAACCTGGGCCTTTCATAAAATTGAACGTTTCGAAGACGAGGGAAAAGCGTTCCAAGTATCGAGACAATCTTTTCAACCTCCAAAGCATGTGCGAAAACCTGAGAGTGGTTAAGATGGAGGCTGCTGAGTTCGGAAGTGGAAGTGGAAGTGAAACCAGTGTTAATCAGTTCTGACCACTGGGTACCGACGTTGATCGACAGGTTACGCAACTTAGGCGAGAGCTTTGCGAATAGACCAAGACAGGCCGGTGTTAATTTTGTGCCATAGCTCCGGCGCAAGTTTTCGGTTGTGACACCTATGGTGACTTCAACGAGGTTTGGGAGCGTTTTGACAATTGACTCTATGTCTTCATCGGCGAAGTCGATTGGCGTATTGGTGATTAGTAGGAGTTGCTCCAAGAGTATGAACTTGAATAGCGGACTGATAACACTAGCTGGAATCATATTCTGATGAAGTCCCATGAGGCCCGCGCATCCCTGAAGACTGAAGGATTTGAGGCTGAAGGTGCGAAACTTTGTCAAGGAGGATAACGCCTCCGTCAGGTCTTGACTGTATGTCAAAACTGGCATCCCTCTCTCTTCGTCATGATACAAGGTGAGGCTATCTTTTGGTTGAATGCCCAAGTCATGCATGATGAAGTGGAACTGCTGAGAAGCCCCTTGTAAATTCAGGGAGGAAAGTTTGGGGAAAAGTATTTGGGATGTAGCGATTTTGTCCTGCGCAGTTAACTCGCATGGGATGCCATGTATCTTCAGATGTTCTATTTCGGCTAGCGAGTCAATGAGACGAAAATGACTTTCGGAAAGGGCGAAATTTCGGAATTCCAAGGTTTTCAGGTTCTTTTGGATGGCAGATTTGAGGTCATTCGAGTATACCAACCTATAGCTAGTCTGATAAAGAGAGTTCGAGAGGCCCAGCTCTGTGAGAGGCATGGTTCCAAGGAATTCGAAGAAGGAAGAATTAGCCGCTCGCGGAATGGGGTACCTCAACCTCCTGATACGAGGAGACATCAGGGACTTGAAAATCGAATCATCGAAAGGATATGGGGTGGAGAATGAAGCAAGGTTGGGGAAAAGTCGGTGTCCCGGGCGCCTCTTAATACACATAATCAGTACTGAGTGATCCTGCGTGTCAACTTCCAACTCCCTGACGAGGGGCGCATAAATCTCCAGCCGCTGCCATCGGGAAGGAGGGATCTCAGCACCTGATATCGGCTAGATCATATAACACATTCAACACCTGCTGCTTATACTTTGAATAGCGGGAATCTCACCGTGTCGTAGTGGAGTAGGGTATCAATTGCATTCATATTCCGCAACCTGGACCACAGATAACGTGCCGCCTCTTTATTGAAGAGGGAATTGACCCTCATACAAGTAGCTAGTGTCAAAGTTCTCGGCCACTCTGCCAGTTGAAGTTGTTCCATGATAAACCCAACGAGCTCCGGAGTACTGCCTACAATAGTTACAGACATGTCAATGCTAATATGTAGGGCGAGTGATTGGTTAGCTGAAGAATTGGAGGTTTCTCTTGAGGTCGGCCTCACAGTTGGTTTGTTTCCTTAATGAGATGAATGAACGATTTCCCTTAAAACGCCTGCGAAGCGTGTGGTTCAGATTGAGGGTCAGAGGCGTCGGAGTTGTAACTTGTCAGAGATGGGAATCATGGGATGGGTGGTGACTATGGTTTAACCCCGATAACGCCGCGTTACATAACATTCGCTCAATTCGGATTCCCATTGTTCTTCTCCCAAACACATCGTACATTCAAATCCCACATGAACCTCACTAAAAATACATGCCTAAAGTGGTATCAAATGCCAAAAAGAAAGAAAAGAAAAAAAGAGGATGCGTTTCATAGTCCATAACATAGTCCGCTCCTTGAAACAACGCTTCAAAATCAAATCTCCACGACTGAAACATCCCAAATGCTACCGCCACTGCTCGAACTAGGTCGCACAGCATAATCCAGGATCCACAGTTCACTTCGGATGGTTGATAAGGCCAATATACCTGAAGCATCATCCAAAGCAACGGCCGAAATGTCTCGGGCGTTCAAAGAAGCGGGTAACTTCAATGTCCTGATCCGTCCACCTTCTGCTCCACAACAGTCCCCTTCTAGACCATCCGCATTGGGGGCAAATGAAGCAAGTTTCAATTCTGGTTCGCTGAATGCGTTGTTCAGGTTGGACGCTAACCATACGGCATGGCTTGATCCCGACCCAACTGCTATCAAGTCATTACGGGAAGGACCTTGCATAATTTCCTGCTTGACGTCCCAGCATGAATGGAATGTTCGTTTTGCCATCGGTTGCATTCGCTTTTGATTTTGTCCGAGTAAATGGGAGAGTGGATGTGGGGCGGATGTTGTAGGGCTAGCGAAGGGATGAGAGCCGACTGCTGGAGATACTGGGAATGAGAGCACTGGTTGAGCAAGAAGCCCGGAGTTGAGTGCTGGTGTTGAGGGTGATAGAGGGTCAGAGTATGATGTAGGATCCACATCTTGTTCTTGAGGGTTTGCCAGCGCGTCCTCGATTTCAGTAGCCGCATCATCATCATCATCATCGTCGTCCTCCACTTCCACTTCCTCCTCCTCCTTGACAGGCTCGGCTGGTGTCTTCTCATAGGGGTTCAAAAACCTCTGAGAGACACAACGGTAGTCGTTCAACCCACTCGGGTCCGCAGCAAGGACAAAGGACATGGACAACACCGATATCAACCCATCCTTCTCCTCCTCCTTCTTTGGCACATAACCAAGATCCTTCCACTTGGATCTGATAATGGTATACGCAGGCCAAGCATTTTCACATACCTCACTCCTATTGAACCTATAAGAGTGTTGTATGGTCGGATCGACCCTGACCAAAGTTTGCGGAGCCCGAGCAGGTGAAAGACTGAAATGCGGACGAAGATCGGACGGGAAACTATATGCATATATATAAGCTCCCACTTCATCTTCGGTATAAAGGATCAGATGGGATCCATCTGCGATGGTGTTGAGAGACGGCTTGTTGACCGGAATACCGGTGTCGATGTTTGCCGTGTGACCGGTTTGGAAGTTCGTCATTAGTAACCCTGAAGTGCGGGTTGCATTGATGACGGATATCAGGCCTGCGACTTCGGCTGCGAAGGGAGAAGAAACGAGGTTGAGAAAAAATGTGGTGGTGGGCTGACGTGATGATGAGGTTAGGAATACGCACCTGTGAGGAACATGCCGGTGATGGGTGATGTTATGATATGGGACGACACATCTTCAAAGGATCCTCGTGAAGAGAACGATGAGGGTGTGGGCAGTCTCAAGCGGATGACCTTGAATAAGGCCGGTTGTTCAGGACTTTGGGTGATGACGTTACGTAGGTAAGCCGAAATGATCTCTAGATGATAAACTTTAACTTACGAGATAGCCAAGCGATCTTCGGGACCAATTAATAGGCATATGGCAATGGAATCTTCTGATGTGACTTCTGCCCTCCAGGACGATACGACGCCGTTGGTAGAACATGTTGCAATTGGTTTACCTCGCTGAAGGTCAATGCATGTCACCGTACTCGATGCCCTTGCTCTGCTGCTCTCACTCAGGACAAGGAGATATGGAGAATGCGGAACTAACAAGATCGATACGATTGAGTACGTTGGCGGTAGGGCGACAACCTGGAAGGAAGGTCGGGGTTCTGGCGTGGGTGATAACCAGTTTTGACGGAGATTGTGAGTTTTGACTGCGATGGACATCATTTGACTGAGAGACAATGATGAGAGTGGAGTATTGGGGTTGTTGGAAGGGAGATTGATCGGATGAAGCTTGGAGAGATTTTTGAGAACGGTTATCCATGTGGACTTGATGTTGACGAAGTTGTAGAGATTCTTGCAAGTCTATTGGGACAAGGTGAGATGGAAGTGCAAATAGGATGGAAATGGAGTCACTGACTGAGCGGAGGGAGATGAGAGTAGGAACATCGATCTCATGTTCGACAATACCCAAGAGGACATCCCAATTTAGAGAGGGGAGATTGACTACGGATGACATTGAAAGGTGGAAAGAGGGAAGATAGACGAGACCGGAGAACTGGGGATGTCGAGATATATATATAAGGATGGCGCGTTAACTTTTATTGTGCCATTGAGTTGAAGCCATTAAAGGGTCCATTTTCTTGGGTTGAGATTTTGCCGCGATCCACCGTTGGAATAAGGACCAAAGAAGCTCTTTCGCGGGTTCCTTGGACTCGTGAAGCTGCACTTGCTGTCAGTGGATGTATGCGATGTCTCGGACGTTGCTCATGTCTCTGAGGATCATCATTGGTCGTTGCACCAAATTAGGACGAAAAGGCCTGAGTGGTGCGGAGGGATCGCCCACTGTTACTGTGGGGCTACTATTCAAGGCACCGTACGCTGTTACAGTCAAAGCCCGAATCCCTTGAATTCCTTTGTTTGATTGTCGTCTATTGTTTCAGCGTCAAGGCGCTGTGTCGTTGTAACATTCTTCTTTTTCTACACAAAAGCACACTATTCCAACGGACATATGTTGACAAAGCGTATGGTTAACAAAGAGCATTTGGGCAAAACCTTGCTCTCCGCGAGACGCACACACATGCTCTGCCACGCAGCGCCTTTATGTGTGCACTCTTCTCAACGCCATAAAGTGGTTCGGGTTCTCTCCTTTTTTGTCCTCGATCCTGCATCAAGTCTCGTGACCTGGTGCGGCTCCTTGTCAACCGAACGGCTACAATCAGAGAAGACGTTTCTACTACGCGATGATCCGCATCCCTCGATCAACCGAGGTTCCGTCTTGGATAGTCTAAGCTTCCAGGTTCGCCGAGGCCCAACGTCTAGGTAAGTATACGTTCTCCCTCGGATCATGACATGCGCTGATAGCCCGGACGGCGTCGGTGCCGTTCCGGACATTATTAGACCAACTGTACTACTAAACCATTTATGTAAAGCCGCCGGGCTCCGATCCAGAGCATAGCTTAATTTCCCAAAACCAGGAAATAGTAGAATGCCGTGCGGACTTGAACCCTTTCATTACACGAACAACCCGTACCTTGCGAAAATTTGTTCCGACCCCTTGGTTGTTCTCTCCTTGTTGTTGTTCCTTCAAATGTTGTCTGATTCGGATGATGATGATTCCGATCTTCACCAACTCACTATTAACGAGCATTATGCGAAAGCATTTTCCTACAAAAAGGAGCGAGAAGAATTAGCGAAATGTTTGTCAGCTGATAGGAGTCTCATCACGCTCTTGTTCTGCTCAGCCAGACTGACAAACGTTATCCTAACAGTGAAAGAGAAATATGGATCCGATTTTGACGAAGGTGATCTAGAGGAAGAGGAAGAAACAGATTCCGAATCCGATGAAACAGAAGATGAGGATGGAGAAGACTTGACACCAGCAGTAGACGCTGCTCTCTTCAAGACATTGGCCCTCATCAGGAACAAGGATCCATCTATATACAACAGCGACAAAGCCATATTTCAAGGTATGTCACTTTGTCTACTTACTTGTATGATGATTTGATTCATTTTTTGCAGAGCAGCAGAAAAAAACCTCGGAATTACAAACAACGTCTAAATCATCCAAGGACAAGGTTCGTCCCGAAATTAACCTATTGTTCTAGATCCTTACTTCACACATTACTACCACAGTCGAAACCCGTTACATATCGTCAACAAGCCTTTTCCGATCTCTTGGGCAAACCAGATTCTTCTACTCACTTACCAACCCACGTCGAAGAACAGGAGCAGCTCCGCAGCGAAACAGTATCCGCATTTCATCAAGCTATTGCAGATGATGAGGAAGATGACTTGTTGATATTGAGAGAGAAGACGAAGGATGAGATCGAGAAGGAGGAAGAAGAGTATAAGGAGTATCTTGAGAAGGAAGTCGGGGACGTTAGGAAATTGGTGTGGGTAGACGAAAACCCTGCGGAAGAAACGAGGCTGGAGATTCCAACTGAGACTGTGGAGGAGAGTAGGCAAGCGAAGCAGAAACCCCGACGGAAAGGAGAGAAGAGGACCAAAGAAACTGATCAAGAATTTCTCGTCAAGTTCGTAGTAATTGCTCTTCTAACGCTGGAAGCTGACATCATATACATCCAGCTATATCTTGAATCGTGGATGGATTGATCGATCTACCAAACGACTGCCTACCTACAACGAAGTCACGTCTGCCAAAAAGAAAAGAAAACGCGATGAAGAGACTATGGAGGTAGAAGAGAAGGAAGAGGTTCAAGAGGAGGAGAAACCCAAGTTAGATGTGGACGATATTGAGGTTGAAGAAGCTCGCAAAGAGGAAGATGATTTCGATGATCTGGCAGATAACTTCGAAGCCTCATTCAACTTCAGATTCGAAGAACCGTACGTTCTCATTAGTTTACATTTAGGCTCAACTAATTATGATTATAATTTTAGTGGTGGTTCAGATATATTACGCCATCCCCGCCAAATTGACACTCTCGTTCGTCGGAAGGAAAATCCTCGGAAAGCAGCTCGAGAGCGTAGGAACCAACGCAAGGAGGAAGAGCTCCAGCAAAAGAAGGAAGAAGTAAGACGTCTGAAACGCCTAAAGGTGAAGGAAATCCGAGAGAAGTTGGACAAAGTCGGAAAGGAGGGCGGATGGACCACTGCTGGTATGTGACCATCGTGCCAAACCACTGTCCCAGGGCTGATAGTTCATGTACTTTCTTCAGCATTGGAGGAGCTGGATTTGGAAGCAGACTGGGATCCGGAAGCGCATGACCGGCAGATGGCTGGATTGTATGATGATGAAGAGTTCTACGCTGAAGCTGTCAGTTATCCCTTGCTTGCACGTCGAACCTAGGGTAGCTGACAATCACGCTTAGGATGAGAAGAAGCCGACTTGGGAAGATGATATCGATATCGAAGATTTCGTACCATCCGAATCTACATCAAAATCTAAAAACAAAAAGAAGAAAAAGAAGGATGAAGACAACACTATGGATGAAGGTGGAGTTGACGAAAAGGACATGGATGCAGACGCACAACCTTCCGTTTTCCAGGATGACGAGGAGTGGGATGGTACTGAAGCCATGAGGAAGCGTAAAGTGGCGCAGTATATGGATGAGGTCTATAAACTGGATTTCAATGACATGGTGAGTAACCCAGACGGGGTTCAAAATGCCGTTTGACCGGCGTTTGGTCTCATGCGGTGCTGTTTGGTTATTCGTCGTGTCGTTAGGTTGCGGGCATGCCTACACGTTTCAAGTATACCACAGTTGCACCTCAATCATATTCGTTAAGCTCTGCCGAAATTTTGATGGCTACGGATCAAGAGTTGAATGAGTTCATAAGTCTCAAGAAACTTGCACCCTACCGAAGATCGAAAATGAAGGATTGGGATCCAAAACGGGCAGAGAAGGTGAAGGAGCTGAAACAGGCGATTGCAACCCGAGGGAAAGGAGGATGGAACACCAAATCAACCGACGGGACTAATGGAGAGGATAGAAAGCCGAAGAAGAGGAAAGGTAAGAAAGAGCGTATGAAGGCAAGGGAGGAGAAGGAAAAGGAAATGAGTGCAAGTCACGAGACGATACCGCAAGTACCAGAAAGGGTAGAAGACGGAGATACCTCTCCCCATAAGAAGAAACGGCGGAAACGGAACAAGGGGGATGCAGCTCTGGTCTGAAGTAAATCTGTATGACTACCAGATGCGGCAATGTCGTGTAGTATATAGCCCAATGTGATGAACGTTGAGAATCATTGAAGATCAAAGCCTATCTGGACCAACCGAAGTACTATTTCACGAAGGTAGCCAAGAGATGACGGTGAAATTCCTCGAAGAAACGGGAGCAAAAGATAATTAATTTGATGAATCACAGCGATGCAGAGCGTTACCATGCTCTGCACTGTCTAGAACAAGGCCAATCCATCGCTGAGAAAACCATACTCGAGTTCGATGCACTTGATGTGGGGAAGCCAAACAGAAATTTGGTTAAAGTGCATGAACCTTTTTCACCATCGTGGTGTTCGTTCGATGGTGAAACTGTTATGACGTACCAACTGGGTCAAATCAGTGATAGGAATCAGGATTTTCGGGCCCGAAGGTCCAAGCCCAGTTTCTCCACGCTTGGCGCTTAGATGGTCCTTGAGTCAAAATTTTGAGGCGATAGTGGGAGATTGGAGATGGCACGAGTACTTGATAACTTCAAATTTAGAAGTAATGGAGCGGGGTGCAAGGTAAATAGTCCCTTCCCCGCGAAGGGAGGTGGGGAATTTACCATGTCGGGCCCGTGTTTCTAGACCCTATCATCCCTTTGGTGGTTGGAAATAATTGATTCATCGGAAAGGATTGAGTTAGCTTCAATTCATGATGTGTCGTGCGTCGTGGTCGTGTGTGACGAATATTTCACCGACCACGTGTTTTGATTCAGATCAGCAGGTTTCAAGACTGGAGCGGCTAAATCGCCACCGTGATCACACCATCACCTGTAGCAACGTACTTTTGTATATGAAGTCAGTATATAAAAAGTCGGTGAGTAGGGTGGAACTTACGTTGTTAACGATACTTTTTCCAATCCTCCATCTCTGACAAACAATGTCATTCTTCGACGCCATAACAAATAATCTGCTAGGTAACAGTGCCGGTGGTAGTGGTCCAAGTGCAGGAACAGGACCTTCTCCTGCTTTACGATCAGACTTATACAAAGCCATATCTGCCACCGAGACATGGCTGAGTACACCTGGAGCACCTGGAGATGGGCTTTCCTTCCGCCAAGTCTTTACTATAATCCAGCCACATTGCCCCAATCTAAAGGCACCTATTCCTATTGACGAAGTTGCTGTATTGGTTGGTGCTATTACGAATTTGACCTTTGAGTTGGGCAAAGTAGATGGTATGGCTGGAGTTATGGTCATACAGTAAGTAAGCGTGAATCGTGTCTTAGGTGTAGTTTCTTACCTTTCTTTAGGGCGTGGTGCGAAAGCTTGGAGCGGGCGTTTGGTAAAGTGAAGGCCAACCAGATTGGAGTGGACGAAATTGGTAGTGAAATAACACGTGGTGTTAATTCCCTGAGTGATCCTGGATTAGTGACTCGAGAGCTCGCTCCTCGAGTTCAAACCGTTTCATCCTTGAAGAGGGGTAAGTCCACTTTGTGGGGGTGGTTAATTTATCGAGTCGCCGCTGAACCAACCAAATGTTTTTGTTTTCGCACAGTGGCCGCATTTGTATATGGGCCTGGAAGTGAAGAAGCACGCCAAGCCGATGCTTACTGGAGCTCGAAGATGATGATCTAGTGCGGGGATAGGCCGGGAAGATGGAGCATATGTGCAGAGCTGACAGATGACTTGTTATGCCTGGTGCATCCTACTCGCAATATATGGCTTCGGTAGTCTTCCTAGCGCATAGTTCCCACGTTGTGATTACGCATTAAGCGTGGATACACGATTGAGCCGGCGGCACCTTCTCAGCAATTGAGTTCCCAAGTCACCAAAGAGGAAAATCGTCTAGAACGGTAAGAGCGACCATCGAGTATGACCATCGAGGTTAGGATCGCCATTTGGAAGCAGGTACAGAAGTGTTGAGCACATTGTGCTTCACATGGGTTAAGGTGGCCATTGTGACCAAGACGACCGGAACTTCTCTTCCGAACTGCAAAAAGTCGAAGCTGAACTGTGCGAATTTGCAAGTCTTTGATGTCAATTGAGGCCGCACCCCCTGCTTATAATCAACATGGCTCCAATCGAGGTTAGGGGTCATCTCTATTCGCTCAGCCGCCCCTCTCTGTACGAGGCTAGGCGCATCATCATAGATACGTTTTCAGCAATGGCTCCTAAACGACTTATAATCAATCATGGAGCTTCTGACCCTATTCACTCCTTACAATCTTCACGATCCTTACACTCTACTTACTCTTTACCTGGCGTCAGCGCATTCACTTCAAGGATGATGAATGCAGTGGCCAGATCCTTTTTTTGCTGGAGTGCTGTCGCAACATTCCTATGTCCAGCGGGAGGGATGAACTCGCAGCAGCTTACAATGGCTATTCCTTCTCCACGCGCTCCAGTGGGTGGATCCTATCTTCTTGGACTTGGTGAGCGCAAAGCTATCCTTGATGCGGATGCCATGAATGCTAATGGGATAATTTTCAAAGGCATTGCGGACGTCACTGGCCCAGTGGTTGAGACAAACATGTTCGGATATGCGTCATTAGATCAAAATGACGCTGGAATCCATATGAGGTACGTTGAAGGAGTCATTGATTAAAAACTCGTTTACCCATAAGTTATCAGGCAACGGTCAAGAGCATATATTATAGCGGATTCTGCGGATCCAACACAGAGAGTGGTGTTTGTCAATTCAGGTGCGCTGTTTAGCAATTTACCTTAACACGTCATAAGGGCTCAGTTCGTCCCTTACCAGATATCTCCTCCGGAGACACCGCTGTTCGAAAGGGCATCCTCGACCGACTACAACAATTATACCCAGGCGTATACACCGAATCTAATTTTGCTCTTGCTGGCACACACTCACACGCTGGTGTGGGAGGCTACGTGAACAACTTACTTCCGCAGTTAACCTCTTTAGGCTTTGTTCGCCAAGTACGTTCTACTTTTCCACCCCTAGGGCCTTGTCTCAACAATTTGTTTGTAGACATACGATGCCATAGTGAACGGCACCGTGCTTTCAATCGTCCGTGCACACGAGTCGCTTGCTCCAGGAACACTGTCAATCGGGAACACTACTGTCATCGATGGCGCGATCAATCGTTCTCCTTTCAGCTACCTCCAGAATCCTCTGGAAGAGAGGAACAGGTACCCAGGCGACTTGGAGAAAGAATTGTCACTCTTGAAGTTTACTGATTCAGCCACCGGCGTTGATAGAGGATTCTTGTCATTTTTTGCCGTGCACGGCACCTCGCTCTATATGGTAAGAACTTCCCCATCAATCACGTGTCCGGGCACAAATTGACAAAACGTCTTGCAGAATAACACGCTGGTCAGCACTGACAACAAAGGAATGGCCGCATATCTCTACGAGTCATTCATGGAGCCCTATGCGCTCCCTGGGAAGAACAAATTTGTCGCTGGTTTTGCTCAATGTAAGATTTGACTTTAAGTTACGGAATCTTGGCTCAAACCATATGCTATTTCCAGCAACCTCTGGGGATGTTAGTCCGAATACATTGGGCGCGTTCTGCGAATCTCCCGGAAAGCCTTGGCAGTAAGTGTTAGGTTCATATTTTGGCTTCTTTGGGGTAGAAAACTCATGAATGCGCTATTCTAGTGGGCAGCCTTGCGACTTCGAGAAATCCACTTGCGGAAATCGCACCCAAGACTGTCGTGGACGGTGAGAATGACAGGGGTTTATCTATCTAAGGATCTAGCAAGCTTATTTCTCCCTTACCTTAAAGCGGACCTGGATATCAGACTTCCGATTTCTTGTCCAATGAAATCATCGGCCGAAAACAGTTTGACGCGGCAAGAATCCTGATGGAGTACAGCGATGATGCCTTGGCACCTATCAATGGTCCTGTCAAAAGCTTCCACACATATGTTGATATGTAAGTTGATCTCATTGGTGTCTTGCACGAAATTGAAGGAGGTCATCACTTTTCAGTGGTAATTATCAATTCACATTGAAAAACGGGAAACCCGCCAAGACTTGCAAAGCTGCCTTGGGATTCTCGTTTGCCGGAGGAACTACGTGAGTAGATTCAGAGATATGGTTACTACAAAGGAAATCTGACAATGTTTTCCTTCCAAGTGATGGCCCAGGAGCGTTTGACTGTTAGTTATGAGATGAATTGTGCTAATGACAATCGGGGTGCTAATTATTTCTTCTCGCCACTAACCACAGTTATCCAAGGTATAAACTCCACTGATCCTAGGTATGAACTAGCGTTTTCTACACCCTTTTCATTTTTGCTGATCCACCTTTTACAGAAACCCACTCTGGGATGTCGTAAAACGTTTGTCTTTCTCTCCAAATATGAGTATTCTTCCACAACATACTGATTTACTCTTGCTATAGTGGCGGTCACACCTGCGCCCTCCGAAGAACAAAAGGCGTGCCACTATCCAAAACCAATTTTGCTCAATGTTGTACGTAGCGATGACTATGCACGTATCCGGACTTTTTGCTTAATCTCGTCATGTTATAGGGTTTTGCTTCCTTCCCTTATCAATGGTCCCCAAGTATCGTCGATATCCAAGCATTCCGTATCGGTCAACTTGTCATTCTGGTTCTGCCAAGTGAATTCACTACCATGGCTGGCAGACGCCTCAGGTGCGTGTTTTCCCCTTCGTGATATAGAAAGAGGTAGTAAACTAATGAATGCCTACAGAGAAGCCGTGAGGAGCAAGCTGATTGCCGATGGCATCATTGGACAGGACGCCTACGTCATCGCTGTTGGACCTGCTAACGTCTATTCACACGTAAGTCACTCTCTTCCATGTCTATGGTAGCAGTCTCTTGAACAGACTCCGCAGTATACTACCACATATGAGGAATATCTTATTCAGCGATATGAGGGTGCTTCTACGATGTATGGACCTCGTACGTGATTCATATTTGGATCTTCTCTGGATGATCCGCTAATCAGCATCCCTCATCGTAGACCAACTCGAAGCATATATAGACATCTACACCAAACATCTTCAATACCTCTCCAAGGACTCTACCGCATTCCCTCCTTCAGGACCTGCACCAGATGATTTGAGCTCCAAGGCATGGAGTCTACAAAGCAAAGTGATCATGGATAGCTCTCCCGCTGGTCATCCATTTGGTGACGTGTTGACAAATGTGAAAACCACCACACCATACAAGAAAGGGGAAACTGTGACTGCAGTATTCCAAGCAGCTAATCCAAGGGTGAGACTTATTTCATGTCAAAGTATTCATGTTGACTGACGGTGTGAAAAGAACAATCTCCGCCTTGAGGGAACATTCCTCGCAGTTGAGAAGCTCACAAATGGCAACAAATGGGAGACAGTCCGAACGGATTCTCATCCCTCGACCAAACTTGTCTGGACGAGGACAAACACAGTGAGTCATCAGATTCCTCCGACCTTATTCGCAGCCATCTAACCTACGATACGTTAGATTCTTGGCTATTCTGAGGTCAAGATCAATTGGACCATAGAAGACAGTACACCTCGTGAGTACTTTGGGCTTACCGACTACGGGCAATGCTGACGTTACTCGCAATCTACAGCGGGACAATATCGTATTACTTATTTCGGTGACTCTAAAGCGTTCTTCAGCCGCGCTATCACTCCTTTCCAAGGTTCAACATCAACATTCACGGTTGCTTGACCACTCTCTTGATTTTCTTTCGTTCGTTCTCAACATTAGATCGAACCTTTGTGTCTCTTTATGACTAGAGCGATGATTCCCTGTTTGTATACCCAAATTCGTATTGTTGTTATTTTCTAGCCAGTTGTACATATATACTCGCAGTTCATGGACGTTTACTGCAAGATAAAGAGGGTTGCATCCTCGTTCTCGTGTGGTCTAAGCATTCCGAATCATACATCGACCCATACAAATCGTCTATACATTGACAATTCAACTGCACAATAGAACACGTCTAGAATTGACCCATCCGTTGTTGCAATTTCCCTTTTACAGTTTCGTATGCGTTCATTATAGTTTGCTCGTTGATGACGATTTCGGTGGTATCTGCCCTTGGTCGGCTGACTCTTGAAGCGATGGCAGTAGAATCTGTCTCCACTATAATACTGGACAACGAGGATTGAGGATGAGTCGAAATGGTAGATCTGCAATAGACGTGGCAATCCAAACTTACCCATCATCAATTGTCTCGTCCAGGCATAGAAGCACCACGTCGAGGTTATCGAGCACCGACCTCTTTTCGACTTGATTCCGCAACAGGATGGAAAGCGCATCAAAGTATGACACGAGGGCAGCGTTGAGCATTAACTCATTCTCCATAGGCGGGCCCAGCAAATAGAATATCAAGTCGAGAGAATGGCGGTATACGGCAAGATAGGTGTCATAGAGAATAATATCACCTGTTCTCAGTGTAAGGGAGTCAACGTTGAAGATCGTCGCAACTCTTGCGGTGTCAAGAGCATTTACCTCCAGCCTTTTTGGTCTTCTCCCATAGAGCCTTCTCAAATGCACGTTGATCCTTGAGTGTGGTCAGTGGCTTGGAGCCTGACTCTGGAGCATTCTTGTGATTGTAGTACTTCGCCAGGACACGATTCCCGTCAGTGTCGAGAATAAGGAAAGCTGAGGTCGTGTATAAGGAAAGGTTAGGCTACGATAACTATCGTGAGTACAAAAGTTTGGTTAATTGTCGTATAGAGTTGGCCAAGCTTACCATGTTTATATTTACGTGTAGGTCAAGGTACACGCGTTACACTGGCCAACATTGGAATGATGGTAGATTTTCTACTCTCAACAATCTGTTTTCCATATTTGGACTTCAACTCCTACATCTACCTTCTTGCCAATGCAGACTTGATCTTCGCAGATATCCCATCGTTATACCAGAAACTCTGCGATTCTGATCAAATATCGATTCATCTGGCTTGATCTGTACGAGAATCCCCATCAGTCACAACATCGACTAATCTGTGAATGGGACTTTTGGCCCGTCCTGCCACCCCAGGCAGCACCGCTTCTTCACATAAATCGGCGTCAGCTGTTATTCTAGATGGGACAATAATCTCATTGTCGTTATTGGAGAAGATGGTGGATGGCGTTCAGATCCCTTTTCTTAAGGGATCGGTAGGAGCGGCGCTCGAGATGATAAAGATTGCCAAGGTTAGATATCCGCTTCATCCGCTCATTAATGAGTCTTTTCTGACGCAAATTTAACTATCATCTGTGCTAGGCTGTGCACATGAACAAGCTAGACTGCGAGGATCTCATACTGCGCACCACCTCGCTTCTGGTCGTTATTCTAGGCTCTTTGAACGGCAAGGAAGAGAAGGATATTCCAGAGGGTCTCAGACGTAACATTGAAAGATTGAGCGGGTATGTACTTGCGATGAACGTAACCGGCGCGCAATCAAGACTTATGGGTCCTTAGGAGTTTTCACCAGGTTCTGGGGGAACTCCGAACCATTGAACGACGAGCGCAAAAGTCCATCACGGGCTTCGTATACTACCTAGATAACGCGGAAAAGCTCAAGAGCTGCGTTATGAAACTAGACTGGGCAATGCAAGAATTTCAAGTAAGTCTTAGCTTTGATTGAAAGAAATAAATTGATTTCGATATTGACCTTAACCGTCAGGTTACATCAAAAGTGGATACTTGTCTTAGTGAACTTCAGCGCTATGAACAACTCAAAAAAGGTCAAACTGAAATCCTCGAAGCAGTCGGGAAAAGCCAAGCAGAGATCTTGGAGGCTGTAGGGAAGACCCAGAAGGTAAGTCCTGCATTTTGTACCTTTAAACTTTGGCTAATTCATGGCTTTCCCTTAGGAACTGTCAATTATATCGATAAGGTAAAAAAACCGCCTCTGTGCCACTAGCCTTCAGTCCCTAATTTCCATTCTACGGAAGCCTGCCCTCTTCGGTAATGCCCGAAGATCCCATAATCTTCGGTCGAGAAGCCTATGTCGAACGGGCCGTCATTCTCATCCTATCCAATGATCAGGTTCGGTTAGCGATTCTCGGGCCAGGAGGAATGGGAAAGACCTCTGTGGCGCTAAAAATAGTCCACGATGCGCGCGTCGTGGCTCGATTTGGAAGGAGGTGCTATTGGGTTCCCTGTGAACAGGCCACATCTCTCAACATGTTTATCGAGCTGATAGCCAAAAGCTTGGACCTCCCCGCTACCACCTCAAACGATCGCTTCAAGGATATCATCGCAAGTTTGGAGTCAACCATCGTACTTCGTTTCTTCCTCCTTGATAACTTCGAAACAACCTGGGATATTGAAGGGCAACAATCCGAAATCGCTCAACATCTTTCTCGTCTTGCATCCGTTCCGGGAGTGTCCTTCATTGTCACTATGCGTGGCACCCACTATCCTACACTCAACTCTACTCAATGGACTCAGCCTCGTCTGCCAGCTCTCGAGCCCTTGGCGCTGGATCCGGCGCGGCAAGCGTTTCTTCGTATTGCACCATCTGCAACCGAAGATTCTGAACTGGACTCCCTAATTAAGGAGGTGGACCGCATGCCATTAGCCATTACACTTATGGCAAAACTGGCGGATGCAGGGGAGAGTCCAACAGATCTCCTTGAACAATGGAAAATCGAGTTGACGGGATTATTGGATCAGGCGGGTGGTGACCGTAGCAATAGCATAGAGGTGTCCATTAGGCTGTCTTTACAAGGCAACTCAGTAAAGCACTGTCCTGAGGCCACCGACTTCCTCCGCATCCTGGCAAGGCTTCCAGCTGGCATGCCACTGGATAAAATCTCCGATTTCTGCCCATCCATTTCCAATTGGAGAAAGGCCATTCGCATTCTGAGAGGCGCTGCATTAATCTATGACAGCGCGGACAAGTTATCAGTGCAGCTCCTTTCTCCGATTCGGTCCTTCATACTATTACATTACCCCATAGCCGACGGACCGTTGCAGGACCTCCGGTCATCATTCTACAAATTAGGCCTGAAGGGCATATCGTTTCCCGGAGACCAGGATTTTCTCCTAAATAAAGAGATGCTCGAGCAAGTAGAGATTAATTTAGAAGCCATTCTGCTTGACGCACTGCAATCGGAGACGGCTGACAAGGAAGCG
>WSTZ01000126.1:0-14219 GCA_019632295.1 Tulasnella sp. 418 | reverse complement strand
TCGGGCGTAGAAACTGGTGGTCATCCAATCATAGACTTACCTACCATGGACCCGATAAATGCAATGGAGACAGTAGTCAAGACTCCAGAACTAGTGAACTTGATTTTGGAACAACTAGCATCAAAGCAATACCATTGGGTAGGACCAGACCCGGACAGCTACAGCTACGACACGAGGGATTACGCCAAACGTCGAGCAACGCTCGCTTCCTGTGCATTGGTCAACAGGCTCATCTCGAATGAAGCTATTAGGACCCTCTGGAGGTCGGTGGATAGCATGAAGGCTTTTATGTGCTTGATTCCTTCAGACGCGGTTAGGGTGGATGGATTATATTTTCCATTTTTAAGGCATAAGGTAGGTTTATTTACCTTGAATCATCCAATCATGGGGTCGCTGATCTCTTCCAATAGATTTGGCGTGTCACTCGACCCCTAGTGCCCTCTGATTGGGAAGTGGTGATCAAACACGCACCCCTAATCCGCACATTCACCCCAAGATTGGAAGCCGAATCCATGAATTCATTCCTTTCCTACCGCGACTTCTTCCCTGGCAAAATCCTTCTGCCAAATCTCGCCGAACTGGACTGGACCGGGCGGCTTAACGACGACTTTCTTCCTCTCCTTTTGTCACCACATCTGCGCAAAATCAAGATTGACATCATGTGTGATGAAGTATCTGAGGAGGGAAAGGCGCGGCTACTCGGTGGAGTAGAAAGGGTCCCTAGGTTGGAATCGTTCCATATCGGCGGCTTCCTGTATCAGCAAAACTCACTCAAGCTGACCCAAGTGTTGCTAAAAGGTCTGCAACTACGAAGTCTAGGGCTGATTGGCTGCTCCATTGCTATAAGCGACCTGTTACTCATACGATCTCTTCCTAACTTGGAAAGTCTATCACTGAGTACAAAGTATCTACGCCGTGACGGCATATCGGATAGTTTCGGGGCACTGGTCGAAGGGTCAGCTCCAGGCTTTCCTAGGCTCCAGGATCTAGCCGTGTCAGGTTTAATTCAAGTCGTTGGGCAGTTCATCGAACAGTTTGGTGCTCGTCCTCACCGCAAGATCACAATCAATATATTGGATAAAGATCTCCCTCCCATATCGGGATATATTGATCTCATTGGTTACATTGGAAACCTTTGTCATGGGCTTACCCATATAGTCATCGAACAGAGCTCGTTCGAGCACCAGGATGTGGGGTCGGAGGGTCCAGACGAGGCGATAGAGATGACCGATCTCTCGCCCCTTACCAATTTTTCCGAGCTGAGGGTGCTGCACCTCAATTTCCCCTACGCCATTAACGTGAGGAATGGTGATATCCAGGAAATTTGCGTGTTCTTCACCAAGCTGGAACAACTTGGGCTTTGCAGCACACCAATGGTTGGTGGGTACGAACCCGAGCTGACGCCAGAATGCCTCAAGTGGATTGCGATGGAAAGACCGCAGATACGAGTTCTTGCACTTTTCATGGACTCTCAATGGACCCAGTATCTTCAATTCGAGTTGTCCAGGCGTTCCACATCTTGTCTTGACACATTGGACGTTGGACATTCCAGGATCCAATGGGACCCTGATCGGTCCTATGAGGAAAGTGATGTTGCACTCTCGCTCTGCGTCCTATTTCCTTGCTTGAGTTCGATCGAAACCAGGCATCCTTATCATAGGGATTTTTCGCTGCACGATCGTGATTTAGGTCATATCAGTGATGTGGAAACGGATCATTATCATTCCGTGAAAGGATGGGAGCGTATTCAGAACTCTCTTCAAGGCTTACGAAGATTCCGTACGCATGTGGCTGAAGGTGTATTCGCATAGTGTAAGGGAGGTTTGGGGTGATAATCGAAATTCTGTAATTCGATTCCCCTTCGGCATATGTTGTTCTTACAGTGGCGGGTATATAGGTTTCCTGGAGTACGTAGTGATCAGAGATGTGTATATACAATCACTTAGAGGGCCTGCACTTGAGCATTCAATCTGAGTGGTTCTTTGATATTAATTAGGCTAGTAAATTGGTAAAAATTTGCGCCGCCAGCGAGCGACGCAGTTACGTGGCTGTTTCTAACCGACGGGCCATTGAGAACCATCTTTGCGTAGTAAGTACTTGTTGGGTACTACCCCCTATGCGCGTTTGATATTGGGAACAATAAAAATTTATTAATTTGCAACCCTTGACAGATTTTGCCTTCGTGTAGTCACATTGTACTTATCTCAATCGCGCTCTGATAGTCCGCTAACCGACTAATCGATGACTAATACCACAAGATTCAGGGTTTCAAGTTGGTTAGGCAATGCTCAGTGGGCAAACAAGCACTAACAGAGCGACACCAACAATAATGGAGTTCACACGATGCTCATCTTGACATGCTCCGGAGCTCCAAGGTTTTGGGGTTCAGAAATTGGTCCGAGATCATGCATCATAGGCTCAGTACCGTGAATCAGATGCACGCAATCGAGACTGTATTCAAGACTCCCGAGATAGTAGCCCTGATTTTGGCACAACTAGCCTCAAAGAGATTCTATTGGGTTGGTCCAAATCCGGAGAACTACAATCACGATACGGAGGATTATGCCGAAAGTCGGGCAACGCTCGCCGCCTGTGCCTTGGTCAATAAGCTCATCTCGGAAGAAGCTATTAGAATCCTATGGAGGTCGTTGGACAATATGAAGGCTTTTATGTGCTTACTTCCTTCGGATGCGTATGAGGTGGTTAGCAAAACATTTGGAATTCGGGAGCATAAAGTGGGCTTTGTTCACCTCCATTGTCTCAATCATGGGCCTATTGATCATCTCTTCATCCCTTCATAGCTTTGGCGTGTCATTCGGCCCCTAGTGTCCTCTGATTGGGAAGTGGTGATGAAGCAAGCTCCACTAATCCGCACATTCGCACCAAGATTGCAAGGCGAATTCATGAATTCATTTCTTTCCTACCGCGACTTCTTCCCCGGCAAAACCCTTCTTCCAAATCTCGCCGAACTGGACTGGACCGGAGGGCTTAACGGCAACTTTCTTCCTCTCCTTTTGTCACCACATCTGCGCAAAATCAAGATTGACATCATGATGCATCAAGTGTCTGAAGAGAGGAAGGCACAGTTGCTTAGCGTACTAGAAAAAGTCCATAGATTAGAGTCATTCCATATCAGCCGCTTCGTTCGTGACCAAAACTCGCTCAAGCTCACACAAGTGTTGCTAAAAGGTGTCCAACTCCGAAGCCTGTGGTTGCGTGACTGCTCCATTGGTATAAACGACCTGTTAATCATACGATCTCTTCCTAGCTTGGAAGAGGTATCCCTGGATATCGATCATTTGGCCCAAGACGGTATATCGGATAGTTTCGGGGCACTGGTTGAGGGGTCGGCTCCTGGCTTTCCTAGGCTTCAGGATCTAACAGTGGCTGGTTCAATTCAAAGCGTTGTCCAGTTCATCGAACACTTCGGTGCTCGTCCTCAATGCAAGATCACGATGTGGATATCGGATGAAGACCTTCCTCTCATATCGAGATACGTTGGTATCATTGGTTGCGTTGGAAACCTTGGTAACGAGCTCACCCACATAGTCATCGGTCAGGACTGGTCCAAGTACCAGGGGAGGTGGTCGGAGTGCCCAACTGAGGCAATAGAGATGACCGATCTCTCGCCCCTTACCAATTTTTCCGAGCTGAAGGTCCTGCACCTCAATTTCCCCTACGCCATTAACATGAGGAATGGCGACCTCCAGGACTTTTGCAGATTCTTCACTAAGCTGGAACGACTTGGGCTTTGCAGCACACCAACGGTTGGTGGGTACGAACCCAAGCTAACGCCAGGATGCCTCGAGTGGATTGCGATGGAAAGACCGCAGATACGAGTACTTGGACTTTTCATGGACTCTCAATGGACCCATTATCCTCAATTCAAGTTGTCCAGGCGTTCCACATCTTGTCTTGACACATTGGATGTTGGACATTCCAAGATTCAATGGGGCCCCGATCGGTCCTATGAGGAGAGTGATATTTCCATGTCACTCTGCCTCCTATTTCCTCGCCTGAGGTCCATTGAAACCAGGCATCCTTATTATCGGGAAATTTACCTTTCCGATAGGGATTTAGGCCATATCAGTAATGTGGAAGCTGACCATTATCATTCTGTGAAAGGATGGGAGCGTATTGAAAATTCTCTACCGGGCACGAATTTTCCGGGCCAAAAGGGCAAAAGGTGTATCCGTGTAAGGGGGGAGCCTTGGGGAGCATAGAATCGAATTGGGGAGCATAGAATTTCGATTCTCGTTCAGTATATACCTGTTCTTAAATAACAGACAGATAGACCTCCCGGGGTGCATAGTAATTGAGAAAAACAGTCAATTTCTTCGAAGATCTATCTCGGGTATCCAATCGGGATGACCACTTGATATTGATAATGCTAGAAGATAGTTGAATTGCCCCCTTCAATGAACAGTGTAATTATGAGGCTGTCAAGAATAGTCATAGGCTCTGAATCCTCCTCCCATGACATTGTTAGATACTTCCTCTTCGCATTGACCTAGGTGACAATAAAAACTCATTGACTCGATTCATCGTGACCCTTGACGGATTGGCCTTTGTATGGTCACATTGTATCCATTCCAATCGTGTTCTGATGGTCCGCTTAGTGACTAATCAAGGAGAACTTTTTTAAAGATATTTCTAACGTGCTCTGGAGTGAAAGTACCCACCTGCGCAGTTGAATTCATCCTCAATGAATGATCCGTCTTCTCTAAAGAATAGTTGAAGGATGGCCATTGCAACACCAATTGACCTATCTTTCCCATCTTGGCACAGGACTACCAGTTTCTTGGTATCCCGGAGATGCGGAGCCGCGAATTCGATGCTTGTTGAGAGTAAACTCATAAATCCTAGTTGTCCGGCCTTTCCTTCCGGAATGTTTAATTGAAGGAGGTTGTCATTTTCAGGCACCTCCGTGAGCGATTGATTGTGACGAATAAGAATCGTCGGCTTTGACATGTCTACGTTGTTGTCATTCGGTATCATTCCCACTTCAATCATTGAGCTGACTTTTGTTATTCCAGCTATGCACGTGCTGACATCCGACGGTTTGACGGGCTCAGAGATAATTCGTGGTATTGTTTCTTCGAGGTCTTTAGGCACGCAAACTAGGATATCTTGACGGTGTTGCCAAAACAAAAGTGGTGTGAGCCCCTAATAGTTATGGTCAGTTCATAAGTTACGGGAAGCTCCTGTCTGATGGCTCACTTGACTCCATGATTCATGGTCATCGCCACTCCCTTGAACATAGCTGTATCCATGCCGTCGTTCAATCCCGTCTTGCACCTGTTCGGATGCACTGAGACAGATGACTGGGTGGAAGCTCATCAATGTGGAATCGGAGTGGAGAGAGGGCAGCGCGGCAGAGGAGCGCGTCACCCAAAGTGGCCTGAGAGGTTTGGTTAGATGGGGTAACGGAAATGATGATTCCTTTGAAGACCTATATGAGCACCATCTTAGCGGAAATACTTGAGGTGATACACACAAGAAGTTTAGATGCCCATCCCGGAATGTTCGCCTCAATACGTGTTGCTTCCGACAGGGACACTGCACTTGGAGGGGTGTAAAGCGCCGTGTCAAGCGGGACACCATGACGCCGGGACACAGCATTGTTAATCACACAGCACCATATCGGAACTGTTTTTGATAGAGCATCAGGCAGTCGCTTTCCTTTTCTAGTGGAGTCCACTATGATGATGCTGTCATCGGTTATTAGCACGCTAAGGCACGTTCGATCCATCTGACAATCGCATACCCCGATTTTTGTTGAATGATGGGGAGTATATGAAGGTTGGCTCTTCTCAGATTAAAATCCCAATGATCAATGTGGCCGTCGGTTGACTTGAAGTACACAGTATCTGTAAGTGCCTGAATGTAATTGGCACCTAGAGGAAAGCATAGAGTGTAGATACGTACATTGGGTAATTGAGGATCAACATACCTATACAAGGTAAGCACGCAGAAAACCGTGAATATATGAACTTAGCCTACCATGCACCACACCGTAAATTTGCTATCACTGGAAGCTGTGGGTACTCCTCTGTCGCGATGCGTTCAACAAACTGGGCATCCTCGTTGATAGAGTGGAGTCGATTATATATACTAGTTTTCTCCTTCTTCAAATCTTTCAAGTCACTCTTCAACGTAGATTGTAAATCAAGTGCCGCTTCGGAGTCATGGGTTGAGTAGAACATGGGTTGGGGGATGATTGAACAAAAGAAAGGCCATATAAAGAAGGACCCTATAGCAAAGCAAACAGTTTGTCTACGCTTGGATTTTTGGCACAATTCGAGTTTGAGCCAATTTCGTCAATAGTTTTCGAACCTACCCATCCTCTCATTCACAAAATGGTAAGTTTCTTGGGTTATCACTTTGTGGGCTACCAGCATACTTACAAGTATTCAACAACAGTCCTTTGCATCACGTTCTGCTCGCTTTGTCTCTCAAAGTCGCGTTGTCCTGTAGGATTTGGGAATTCTCTTATTTTGCCTAATTTCTTCTGACGCTGGTCTTGCATTCCAGACGCCCGACACGAGCAGTCCGATGCCTGGCGACTGCAGCTGAAGCATCAACATCATCCGCTGTCTCTCCTGCAGTAGATCCCAAAATTTCGCGTCTAGTGGACGACATTTCTGGACTGACGCTGTTACAAGCTGCGGACCTTGTGTCCTTGCTGAAGGTATGTTCCGTCAATATTCTTTATCCGACTAGGTGTTGAAATGGCCGTACTTCAGACTCGTTTGAACATTCAAGAGATTGCTATGCCTGTTGCTGCCGCTGCACCAGCTGCCAACGCTGCAGCAGCTTCAGACGACGCACCGGCCGAAGCTGTAAGTCTACTACATATCCATTGCACATCAACTGATTTCTTTGCGGGTTCCAGGAAAAACCAAAAGAGAAGACGACATTCGACGTGACACTCGTTTCCTTCGATGCGACTGCAAAAGCCAAGATCATCAAAGAAGTCAAGAGCATCATGCCCAACATGAACCTGATGGAGGTGGGTACCTCGCTTCACCTTTACCATGCATCATCTCACGCTTTATTCTCTTATAGGCCAAGAAGTTTGTGGAATCCGTTCCCAAACCACTAAAGGAAGGTATACCAAAGGAGGAAGCAGAAAAACTCCAAAAGCTCCTCAAAGACTTGGGAGCAGTGGTCAACATCGAGTGATCTTATTTACTTGTAGAGGATTTATCGGTGCTCATAATAGATCTTTATTTTGCCATCCCATCACAGGCACTGAAGTTTTTGGTCGTGTCCCGCCAGTACAAGGTGCCATCCGGGTAACAAGCTCACACCCCGAAAGATAGGCGTATCATCTGGCGAATATTAAATCATTCTCTTTCGCACTTAATTGGGCGGGGGAGAAGAGTGGATCTTACTGCACAATTCTTCTGCAGCGCTTGTTGAGGTTCCAGTTCTGCTAATAGGTTCTTTACGGACCTTTTCCATCGCAGAATTCTGGTCTAATACGATAAGCGCACATATACTATAGAACTAGATGCAATGTTGTTTCCCATTCGCTGTTTAATACATCGTATGTCGGATCAAAAAATAACGTCCCACAGACGAACAAACAATAATAAGAGAGATTGATACAGAAAAAGAGAAGAGAAAAAAATGAGTGGTTGTTTCAAAAGGTTGTTACGAACTTAATCCTCCGAGAGATAACGGTATTCGAATCTGAAATCGCTCTTCTTCCTTTGACACCAGCTGCCCTCCCAGTCAAAGTAGACATACACTCCTTGCTCGTATTCATCCGTAATTGCCTGAGGTTCGGAATGTCTCTGGAACCATGTCAGATACTTGACATGGAAGCGCCATGATTGCTTCTTTAGCTCATTGGCCGCCAAGTACCTAAGGAAGCCGATGAGAATCCTCTATGCAAACGGGTTCTAACGACTTACTGTTGATACGTTCCGGGCAGAAAATAGAACACGTAAAACAGCGTCTCGACGTCCAACTGAGCGAACAACGTGGGCGAGGAATGGAACGGATTCACAGTCTGAGGATAATACGGTGGGGAGTTGTATTGACTCCTTGGGACGTAATATTTTGGCTTCTCAGCATCACGAGGTGTAGGCACACCACTCATTGCGTTTTCAAGAACTTTGTGCATCTGATCAGGGTTGTTCATTCGTTGAGCAGCTGTTGAAAAAGTGTCAATGTCAAAAGCTCGCAATCTGTTTGAAGATTCGGGGCCTGTCGACATACCCTTTTGTTTCACAGCTTCGAATGAAGAGACCAAATCTCCCAAAGAACCAGGAAGAGAGGTGCGTGGAGCGGGTGTATGCCGCTGAGATTGTTGAGCAGGTGGTGCATTCGACGAAGGAAGTTCGGTAGGAGTACCAGTTCTTGGCGGTTGTATACCAGGTGGGAATGGAGTCGCTATTGGAGCTTGTTGAACTTGTTGAGGCAAAGGTGAAGGATTGGATGGAGGTCCCAAGTTCGGAGGAGCAATCAACGAAGGATTTTGGGGTTGAGGTGCTGTGCCGGAAGTCGTAGAGGGAGCAATTGGTTGAGGTTGTGAAGGAGCGTTGGCTTGAGACTTCATTACGCCATTGAGAGATTGTGTCGACTCGATCGCTGTGGATGCCTATATAAGTGTTGGTAAGCGAAGTGGATCCAAGCATGATCAAACCACCAAATCTTACTGCTATTGCTGGTGATTTCACCTCTGGAACAGATTGAGGTGTAGGAGATGCAACAGATGCTAGCAGAGAATCTGGATCGGTATCGACTTCAATACGTGTTATCCTGTAACTCACCTGCGTCGGTCGTAGCCAATGCTGGACTCTGCTGCCGACTATCATGGTAATAGCTCCCAGCTACAGACCCTGTCGACTCTGCAACGGGTGGAGTAACTCTTGATGCCTGACTTGGTGGAGCAATAGATGAGGCCACAGGGGATGATACAGACGCGGCTATCGAGGGAGACTGAGGTGGACTTGAATGTGTAGCAGCTGGTAACGAAGGAGCTGTAGAAGCAGGTGTCGGTGGAGGTAAAGATGACGACGCTGTCGTGGTTGCTACTGTTGCTGAACTTGTGATGGGTGTTAAAGAAGGGACAGAAGAACCTCCTGCAGCTGCCGAGTATTTCATCGGAGGGAATACAGGCTTTACGGGCCCTGTCGGTGTCGATGGTGTAAGACCAGATTTGAGAGCCTGAGCCATTGGTTGAGCTGCAAAATTGGCTGTAGGTATTGGCGGCGGTTTGCTCGATGTTGTACTTAGTGTTGGAGGTTCGGATTTGTCGAGCGTTTGTTCTGAAAGTCAAGAAGGTTCAGCTGGTGAGATAATCGCGTGGAGGTCATGTGACACTTACTCCGTGTTACAAGTGGCTGCTTCTTCAGTACCGGACTCTGTAAAGAAGAATAAGATTATTATGAAGTCATGTCCGAAGAGGAGACATACCACGTGGGGCTCGTCATCTTGAGACGGTGACTTGCCCTTCGTAAGCTCCTTCGTCCGCGGTGGTACATCAGATGTCATCGACTGCTCGTCACCCGAATTCTCATTGTTGTCATCTCCAACTTTACCAAACGCCTCCTCTTCTTCGTCGAGGTTGAGGTCGTCGTATATCCCTTCATACTCTTCGAAATCTTCGTCCTTTGGTGGGATGTAAGGATAGGCGACACATTTGAAAATTGACCACTTTACCATATTGCTCTCCACAAAGTATGACACACCCTCCTTGAGATCCCCTACTGCTTCCGTACTCAGTGTCCCATTTTCCAGCAGTCGCATCACAATCTCCAGCCGAGAAATGTGCCAATTCCGCCGAGCATTGAGTTTGCTGAGTTCGTCCACTTTGGAAGCTGTCCCCGCTTTATTCTTCTTTTTCACAGCTGCTGAGAGACCCGCCATTTCTGCTTCTGTGTGTTCCACCTGTCGCGCCAGTTCTTCAAGCATGCTTGATAACCATGTTTGCATCTCGTATTTCTCCTTCTCTTTTGGATCCTGCCTGTGCGCCTGTGTGAGACCTTCTTTGGAGAATGCCTTTGTCTTCATTTCTTTCTCGCAGGCTTTGAATTTCTCCATTTGCTAAAAGGTAAACAGGCGATTGAGTTATGTTTACGTTTTATGAGGGTGGATAGGAGCGCCTGGGTTGTAGCGGTTGGTGAGCCAGCAATTCTGAATAACCATGCGAAGAATTGTCACTCACCAAAGCCATCCTTCATTGAAGCAACGACGCGTCGCACATACACCACATCACAGCCGCCAACGCCCCCAAGAAAAAAAACAGCCACCAAAGAATCCACTCACAGTTTCAATCAACTTGCGGTTGTCAACCAACACAGATTTATCCTTTATTTCACTCCCAGTAATCCATGTTTTTATCTGATCTCTCAGTCGTTGTAGTTTCTTTATTTGAGTTTTGAGATCAGACTCGAGTTTCTCCTTTTGCGTTTGATTGGTTGCTGTCTGCATCTTGTCGTGTATAGACTCGAATAGCTCGACGCCTTCTGACACGCGTTTCAGTGTTCGGTCGATTTCGGCTGAGTGCGGGGAAACAATGAGATGAATGCGCTGCGTTCAACGATGAAATTGCTCACATTGCAACTGTTGGAGTAAATGTCAGGAAGAGACACTTAATAAGCAAAGATCCCTACTGACCTTTCTCGCTGCCATGATAAACTAATGTTGAACTCAAAATGATGGTTGGGTTGAATAATCGAAATTCCCTGTTCTGGTGGTGTGTGTGTTTCCTCAGTTCCAAGTCTGACCAGCCACTTGGGGCTTCACACCTCTTTCATTCTCCGCTCAAATCCATATTTTCGACGTGAGAAATTGACGTTGCACAGGAACGTTGCAATCTCAACGACTTATTCCACATTCCTTTTGCTATACTCTATTCTTGGTTTGGAAAGTATTAGGACTTTCTTGTAAAGGATGAAGCTCTCTGGCTCTGTCAATGTATTGGCCGCTGCCGCTCTTCCTTTATTTCTTTCCACGGGCGCCACGTCCGCCTCTTCCATCAAGGGCGTCGACCCATCAAAAGCCAACCTATACGTTCCATCTTCATCACAAACTTGGAAATGTCTTGATGGATCAAAGGAGATTCCATGGTCGGCTGTGAATGATGATTATTGTGATTGTAATGATGGAAGTGATGAACCAGGTTGGTTTTTTTGGTTGGTTGGTTTTGGGGGTGGGCCTTGTTACTGACGCCTTTGGCCCAGGAACCAGCGCGTGTCCGAATGGTACTTTTTATTGTGTCAACAAGGGTCATATTGGAGTTAACATACGAAGCTCACGCGTTGGAGATGGTCTATGTGGTAGGTTCCATGGTTCCCAATAACGACCCACTGCGATCCAACACGCCATCTCCACAGAACCCGAATGCTGCGACGGCTCGGACGAGCCATCCGGTATATGTCCAGACCAATGCGAATCTATAGGTGCTACATATCGAGCTGAGCGCGAACGTACCGCCAAGGTTCGCAAGACGGGCGGCAAGATTAGGTCCACCTACCTTGCCCATGCTCAAAAGGAGAAGAAGAGGTTGGAGGAGTCTATAAAGGCTCTGGAGCTTGAAGTTAAACAAAAGAAGGTCGAGGTAGAGAGGACCCAAGGTGGGTGGTTATTCGCCGTTGAGACCATGTCCGTTGACACTATCTGCAGAAACTCTGAACCAACTCGAGTCAATGGATGCTGCCGCTCTAGAGCACAAAAAGCAATCTCGTACGTCTCACCACCTATATCCTCTTACTACTAGTGCTGACTTTGCCCGCAGCACTCTTCATTCACCTCACCTCCTCTAAATCCCTCATCTCCTCTCTCCACTCCAAAAACAAGGAACTCGAAACCCAAATCGACAGCCTCAAAGCATTACTTGACGACCTCGAAAAGGGTTACAATCCCAACTATGTCGATATGGCTGTCATCAACACCGTCAAAGCCTGGAAGGGTATGAAGGGTGTCAAAGACGAGTCACCAGAGGGTGAAACCAAAGGAAACGAAGAGCTCCCAGAGGAGGAAGATGTGCCAGAGAATTATGAGAGCGAGGTTCATAACATTGAAGGCACCGATTTGATCACACTTCTTTTGGATCACGAGAAACACGTTACAGGAAGTACAACTCAACAAGACGACGTTAAAGCGCTCCGTAAGTCTTTTTCCCCCGATTAATAGGTAAATAGACTTACTCTCCTTTACAGTTTTCTCAGTTGCAGATTACCTTCCCGATTCGTTCTTACCTGCATATGAGTCGTTGAAGGAGTACATCATCAATACGCTGTCATTGATGGGCGTCATTCCCAAGACTTCTTCCAGCACATCCGCAGGTCAGTACCCTATCTACTCCGCCATTCTTGCGAAATGCTTACGTGTCCGAGATCTTTAGAAACATCTCGCGCTAGGACAGCACACAACGCCGCTGAAAGCGCCCTCATCGAGACCGAAACCAAACTCAACGAAGATAAAAAAGCTCTCGACAAACTCTTTGCGGTGGAATGGTACGGTAAAGATGGTGAATGGAAGAAACTAGATGGAACATGTCTAAGCAAAGATACCGGAGAGTGAGTTCTTCTCTCGCCACACCGTTTCCGCGACACAACTGGGAACTGATTTGCTGGATATGGGGATGACTTTATAGGTACACGTACAGCGTTTGCTTGTTCGGAAGTGCATCGCAAAAGTCGAACAAGAATGGCGCCAACATGAACCTGGGGTAAGTGACATTCTTTCAATACAAACCCCTGCAGCTTTGTTGATGGGCTTGGCGATTTGTATGTAGCTCCTTCCAGTCATGGACGAAGGATAGTTCCGCCGTACCCGGATCATTGGAATACTATTCACAACAATACTACGGCGGTGGAACTAAATGCTGGAATGGTCCGGAACGCAGCGTCACGGTAAGTTTTCGCCGAAACGATGTTTATGGTATGCGTGATGTGACTGATATACTGTTTTTGGGGATAGCTCGATCTTAGTTGTGGATTGGAGAATGAGATTACAGAAGTCAGCGAGCCTGAAAAGTGTGAATACAGGTTTGTCGGGACTACACCCGCATTGTGCGTACCGGAGCAAGAGAACAAGTCGGGTGGAAAGGACGAGCTGTAATTGCTACTACACAAAAAATCATGATTTTCTATTATCAATTTTTATGATTCGTCCAACAGGGTAAACTAAACTTTGTCCCTAACAAAGAAGTCACCATCGCGTCCGGTCTTGCAACAGATTGGTCAAAGAAAACGCGGGCTTCCTTGGGCGTTGACAAAGATTGTCATTTTTCCGTGCCTGCATCGATGCGTAGTCGTGTCAAAAGAAACAAAACTGTCGCTTCTTAAAAGAACTGACAATCCGCCGGTTGGAACTTTGATAGTGGAGGTAATGGTCCTATCCGGTGATGCGCCTACTCGGGGAGATGTCATGATTCCAAGACCTTCTTTGGGATGGTCTTGGCATGTCCAGTAATAATTCAAGCGTGCTTACTCTGTTTACCCTGAGATGAGGCACGAGTTATGTGCCCTGGAACTTCTCAAATGTCGGTTGGAATAATTTAATATGAAAGACATGCGTACTATGAGAGCAGTGCAAGGCGCTTGTCATGCCCGTTAAAAACATGACGTCTTGTGGAGGTACCGGTATATACCAAAACTTTGGAACGGGTGCATGGTGCGTTAGAAGAACGTCTAAAATGAGAAACCTTCGGATGACGTGAGATACTTGCAATCGGCACAGTGATTGAGTGTTATGGGATCGGAAGTGGCAACCACTACTATTGAACGAAATCCGAAAGGAAGCAAGATTGGCTGGGAGGATGTAAACACCCTTTGACAAAGACGCACACCTTCTGTCTGTGAAAAGATGTGCTGCATGGGGTTACGACATTAGAGAGTAATTTTCTGATTTGACATCGGGTATGAGATAAGAACATAAACCCGCACAAAGTTGCAACTTTCAATCAACCCCCACAACATCCTTCCCCCGTCAAAAATGTGCGAGACAGGAACTGGTGGAGAGGTCAGACGGATGCTTGGGAGTGGGATGAGTGGTGTCATGCTCTGTTATCACGTTCTATCACGTGATGCTGATCTAAAGATTCCCATACGACGGCCCTCTTCTGATCGAGGGGAGGGAATTCAAAGATTGACTACCAACAGCGATCCACCAAAAAAAAGAAGCGACAAAACATCCTTTTTCAAGAAACACTGGGAGAGGACGATGATAGCGCTTCATCCTCAACACTCGTCGTCGTC